>CM035153.1:174949680-175232291 GCA_020205615.1 Panax quinquefolius
AAAATAGGTATACATCACCCATTCGAGTTGTCAATACATGCATGTAAACAACTACAACTTTATTATTACAACATATAAACTCGTGAGTTTAAATACAAATATTATCTTCTAGATAATATCTATATCAAATAAATCCTCATCATATTTATCGATACATTATTTTACAAAATGGTGAGGACTACTAAACAACTCTCTGTAACCTTCATTCCATAATTTCACTAAGACTCGCTTATATTCTCGCCTCCCGAGAAGAAAAATGGAACAAAAAGGAAAAGGGTGAGCTCAACTAGCCCCAAGAAAGAATATTATGACTAAGATAATATACAACAAATTATCGTTAGTCTTCAACAGGAAAAATCTAATAGTAATACAATAGACAACAAGTTTTAAATCAATATTCGCAATGAAATAATAATTCATTAGAAGAGTTAAGCAGAGAATGCAAACTACTATCTTCTATGTATGAATTTAAAAGTTCATCGCTCATCTTTTATCCCTCAGAATATCAATCAATATATATCCGAATCAAATATTCATCTTTGCACTACACAGCCAAAGATATTCATCACCGGGTCATGTTCATCTAAACACTGCTCATCTTTGCACTACGCGCCAAAGATATTCATCGAAATCATTCATCTTGCACCACAAAGCCAAAGATATTCAATAATATCATCATTTAAGACCGAGGATGATGAAAATATTTTTAAAGAAACGAATCCAAAGGAAACAAAATGACAAGGATTAAGGATTAAGGATTCGTGATTTTGTTTTATCCATGTCCAAAATACCTCAAAAATAATCATAGTGGTGTAAAATTCAAGAATGATCAAAACATGGATACAATCAAAGCTAGTATCCACAATAGATATTTTGGACTTAAAAGAAAATTTTCATTTTTCATGAATAAGGTCAGATTCGTGAATAAGATCAGATACGTGAAAGGCCAAGAGACACGTGAATAAGAACTCCCACATTAAAAGTTCCAAATTTGATTAAAAAGTTCAGATCAATATTTCTAAAGATAATGATATTAGAATAAATAATATCATTAAAAAAATAATATCCCTTACCTCACAAAGACAAGATTTTAGTAAACATTTGATATAAAGCATGACTTGAATCTGCATCAGATAGCAATACTCAAAATATACTCAAAATACTCACAAGAATACGCCGATAATATATAGAGAGAAAACTTCAGCTTCGTGTGATTTTCAATTCTAACCCAAGACCCTATTTATAGAAAACGCTAGAACACCAAAAAGTAAAATTTAATATAATATTAATATATATAAAATTTTTCCTACGCACACTTCTTATAAACTGAAATCAGCTCATTTCAACAACCAACCAAGCCCACCAAACATATCAAAAACGTTTTTCTAATTTAAATTATTTTAAACTTCCAAAATCAATTATTTTGAGTTTTAACTTCAATAATTCATAATAAATAGCCCTTTTATCAAAAAAATTGAATCTCGCAAGTTTTATAGGAAATCCAATTTCTACAACTTTGCGTAAGAAAGTTTTTCCAAATTCCAAATGTAAATTGACCAAATCCACAAACCAAGCGATTTTACAAAGCTATAATCAAATTTCACCAATAAATGGGGTCCAACCACATGTTTAACATGTTTTAAACATTTATCGCAAACAAAAATACTCTTCCTCCTCAGATACTCATATATCCCACATTCGCTGTAAAAATATCACCATTATTATATTATTAAAATATAATAATATATTTAAACGAATTATTTTATCGTAAAAGATAAAATATTAATTTTCAAATAATTGTCACATTAAAAAATTTTCTCCATCTATATCCACATAAAATCAATATTTTCCTCATCATATAAATCAATAATTAATTATTCACAAATAATATTACAGAATCACAATATCGACAAACTGTGCCGCTCCTCAGAAAGAGGGGGCTTTCCAATAAGAATTTCTCCTTATCGCGCAAGTAATTAGTGACCAAACCTCTCCTTGTATGTAACTTTCTAGACATCGCCAATAATGTTATCTAATAATATTATTCAGATAATATGAATTATTGCTTCGATAATGAAAAATACCCGTAATGACAATTATCAAACAACAAAGAATATAAAATATCAACGCAAGAATTATTAAATCAATAAAATATCAATAAAGAATTATCGTAACCATTATTGAGTAAAGTGCCTTCACGTAAGAATCAATAATTCGTGCAATACCGCTGTGCTATCGTGTTTTAACCAATTTAGTATTTTAACAAGATTAATCTGTGAATAACTACGCCAAGTTATTTTTAAACAACTTATATTTGTCATTTTCTTCATCCAATCGCTTCAAGCATGGGCCCATAAAAGATCGTACGCCGTCAGCATTTAATATTCCCGTTAAAGAAGAATATTCCACCACCAAACTAATATTCCCCGACAACAATGAATATTTTATAACCACTGCTTATTTTGAAATATTTCACAGATTTTACCCATAACTATCCACATTAATCAAATCAACCCTTACTATTTCAAAATAATAACAGAGAAAATTAAATTTCATTAATAATAAGTCAGTCTTACAACCTCCCTCCTTATGAAATTTCGTCCTCGAAATCGACGACGACGACTGTGTTTCAAAAGGTGAGGATACTCGCTTTCATTTCCGCTTTCCAATTCCCTGTGTCATTTCCTCTATAAAGACGATTCCTCCACAAAACTTTAACTTGTGGTACGACCTTTCATACAGTAGGACATGCTCCTTCCTATCCAAGATCTCGACAGTGCACCTCCTCATACGCTAAGTCTTCTGCTATCTCGTCCCGGGTTCTAACTCTATAACGTGGTTTCGTCTTTCACATATTTACGAAGTACGATATATGTGAAACACATTACGAACACGTAGACATACCTTGAGGTAACGCGTAGTCTATAGCTACATTTCCTACTCTGGCCAAGAATTTGAAATGGACCAATAAATCGTGGATCGAGCTTTCTCTCTTCCCAAATCTTGTAACTCCCTTCCATGGAGCAACTCGCAACAATATACACGATCCCCTATACTAAATTCCACGCCCTTTCGGCGAAGATCCGCATAACTCTTTTTGTCGATCTTGTGCCGCTTTGTATACGCTGTCAATCATTTCGATCTTTTTAGTAGTCATACGCATTAACTCTCGGGTCCCAACAATGTTGCTTCACCCACCTCATCCCAACATACTGGAGAAATTACACTTTCGCCCATATAATGCTTCAAATGGAGCCACACCTATACTCGCGCTCGATAATCGTTGTTGTAGAGAATTCCACCAATGGTAAATACTTATCCTAACCGCCTTTTGAAGTCTCAGGACATGTAGTCTTAATAGATCTTCAAGAGTTTGAATAGTCCTCTCTCGATTGTCCGTCTGCTTGAGGATGGTATGTCAACTAAATCGCAAACTGCGCTTCCATAGCTTTTTGCAAGCTAACCCAAAATCAAGTGAATCTTCGGGTCACGATCCAAACTATGGATACAGCATGCCATGCAACCTCACAATCTCATTCACATACATACTAGCAAGACGCTCAAGGAATAAGTCTCCAGACGGCAAGAAATGAGCAGATTTGGTTAATCTATCAACAATAACCCAAATAAGATTCGATGCCTTGAGAAACCGTAGGAAGACCCAGAATAAATCCATGGTAATGTGTTCCCACTTCCATTTCTAATCTCAAGTGGTTGCAATGGACCCTTAGGTACTAGATGCTCCGCCTTTACACGCTGACAAGTTAAACACATCGAGATAAACTTTGCAATCTCTCTCTTCATATTGTTCCACCAAAATGTATGTCGTCAAGATCACGATACATTTTGGTACTTCCGTGATGGATCGCAAATGGTGTATCGTAGCCTCCATCATAATCTTGTACTTCAAATCGTAGTCGTTAGGGACACAAAGTCTAGAGTGGACTCAAGTATTCCTTCTTCATCAATTCTCGCTCGAATAAGCTCCTTCAGACTTTCTTCTTCATACGATCGCCTCCGGCCTGTGGCTCGAGCAACCTTAACTTTTTCTATTAAAGTCGGGCTCTATGCGATACTACTGACATCATCGCACTCATTCCTCGCAGATATGATCTTCTACTCAACGCCGCCTACCACGCTCGCTTCCGTGATGGTATCAATAGCGTGGTCGTAGTCTTCAATAACTCGAGCCAACGCCGCCGCCGCATGTCGAAGTTCTTTTGAGTGAAGAAATATTTAAGGCTTTTTACGGTCTCAATATATCTCCACTTTCTCCCATATATGATAGTGCTCCATATCTTTAATAATAAAACGACGGGCCGCTAACTCTAGATCACGAGTAGGATAATTCCTCTCATACTCTCTTTGTTGTCATGAGGCATAGGCTATGACTTTCCCACGCTGCATGAGAACACATCCTAACCTTTCGCCTCAAGTATCAGAGATAACAAATCCATCCCAACCAGATGGTATTGTAGAGTAACAGCCAAATAAGTCTCCTCTTAAGCTCTTGGAAACTCTTCTCGCATTCTTCGCTTCCAAACGAATTTTGTATCCTTCCGAGTTAGCCGAAGTTAATGGAGTAGCGATTCGAGAAAACCTTCCACTAATCTCCGATAATAACCAAACTAAGCCAAAAGTTCATACGATTTCTACCACCACTTTTGCTCATCTCCCTAACTTTCAGATTGCTTCAATCTTCACGGATCAACAGATACTCCATGTTTCGACACCACGCGCCCAAGGAATGCTACTTCCTCGCCGTAACTCGATTTCTTCAATTTCGCATATAGTTTGTTTTCACGTAAGTTTTCGAGTACCAAACTCAAACGGTGCTCATGATCTTCACGACTTTTGAATATACGAGGATGTCATCAATAAAGACAACAACGAATCGATCCAAATATTCCTTGAATACTCTGATTCATCATATCCATGAAAGTCGCAGAGCATTAGTTAATCCGAAAAGACATGACTAAGAATTCATAATGCCCATATCGAGTTCTCAAGGCGCAAGTTGAATATCCTCGCCTAATCTTCAAACCGATGATATCCGTAATCTAAGATCGATTTTGAAAAGAATTGTGTCCCTCAGAATCGGGTCAAACAAGTCATCAATACGAGGTAGAGGATACCTATTCTTGATGGTGACATGGTTCAATTCCGATAGTCAATATAAAGTCGCGATACCCCGCCTTTCTTCTTTTAATAAAACAGAGCACCCCAAGGAGATGTACCAGATTTAATGAAACCGATGTCCAACAATTCCTCGTAATGGACCTTTAACTCCTCAAGTTCAATAGAGCCATTCGATATGGGTTTTAGAAATGGGCTTTGTACAAAGTTCAAGATCAATAAAGAATTCAACTTCACGCTCGGGGTAGACCGAAGTTCTTCAGAAATACGCCAGAAAGTCAATAACAACAGAATATTATTCAAATTTGACGTGTCTTTATTCAAATCCATAACATGGGCTAAGAAAGCTCGACATCCGCTTTTTTCAATAAACTAATAGCTTTTATGATTAGATATGACATGTTGATTGATTTTAATGGTTTAGTTGCTTGAATTCGCATAACAGTTAAGTTAGAATATGAAAACTAACAACCTTATTTAAAACAATCAATTTTGGCATGATGAGTAGCTAACCAATCAATCCCTAAAATCACATCAAAAGCAAGTATCTTTTAAAGAGATAAGGTCAATGTGTAAGGTGATGGTGCCAACTTGAATCAAACAAGATTTATAAACAATGGATGGATGAAAGTTTCTCCTAACTGAGTTTCCATGATAAAGTCAAAGTCTAATTTCTCCTGAGTCAAGTTTAAACGCTGAGCACAAGCAGGAGAGATAAATGAACGGGTAGCACCAGATCAAGTAAGGTATAAACTTCGCAAGAATTTATAAATAGCTTACCCGTGATCACCTCTCGCTTCGGGTTCCTCGATTTTGACCACCACAACAAACGCCTTCCCGAACCGCTGACTTTTGACTTTTCCGGGATGTGTTTTTCGAGTCACCGCCCCCTCACGAATTAGGTTTCGCCATCGCATAATCTCGAGCGATATGTCCTTCCTTTCCACAATTATAGCATACTGAATCGCCAGGGCGCTTGATCGATATGTCTCTTTTCCCGTGACGAAAGATACGACCGGTGGTCGTTTCTCCTCCCTTAGAACCAGCTTGTCACCAAGACCGCTGCCTTTCATACGGTCGTTGTTAAATCCTCTTTTTAAAATCTCCTCCCGACTCGCTTCTTCTATTTTCACGGCTATGATTACCACCGTAGTGGTTACCATTTTTGTCCATTTTTCTTTCTCCCACCAAGTTATCATTGTTTTTGTTGATCGCTATCTCTCGTGATGATCCTCGGTTGTGGTCCCTCAATGACCGTACTCGCTATCTCGCTCTAATAATTGAGCCCTGTTTATAACATCCTAATCAGAGAGAAAATTTATGAGAAATGAGATATCGACGTATGCCGCTTGTTTCAAACCTCAAGAAACATCCAAGATATAGGATATTATGTGATATATTGATTTCCTTAATTAACCTTTGTTTTACGACAAGATTCGAGAATGTCGATCGAGAATATTAACAATGGAAATGAGACCGTGGAGACGCTCGTACTCACTAACGAGGAGAACGTGGCAACAGTCGGCAATGTTCCTCCCGCGAACAACACCAATCGAAAGCCAGATGATGAACGTAGGGATGTTTAGAAGCTTTTGCATAGCTCATGCAAAATCGCATTTGTGGAGACTCGTGTTCAAAATACGTGTGAGAAATGATAAGAATTCACCAAGTTGTCACAACCAAGTTAAAGCTCAAAGAGTGGGACCACTGTAATTTAAGGAAAAGCCGATCCAATCACGGCGAAACACGGGTCAAGCAAATTACCAAGATATTCATGTCTGGGACGCACGGAGAAACAGAAGGTTCCATACGCCACCTTTATGTTCTCAAGCAGGGCATCATCGGTGGGAGTCTGTGGAAGTTGCACTCCATCCAAACCGCACTCAAAGATGTCTTCGGGAGACGCTTTAAACTATTTAATGACAAATACTTTCCGAAAAGTGTTCATTATATCGAAAGAAGTGGAGTTCATCGACGAACAAAACAACTCGATTTGTCTCAATCTCCCGAGGCAAAGTTTGCAGAGTTATCCGTGTTTCAGACCTCATTCGTGGAGAATGAGGAACGATGACGCGGATGTTTCTTAGAGGTTCGAAACCCTAAGATACGCCAAGATCTCATTTCTCATAAATTTTTCTCTATTCAGACAAGTTGTAAATGTGGCTCAATTATTGTAGAGCGAGATAACTAGTACTACAACCGAGGGACCACAATCGTGGATCATACCGAGATGGTAACAACAAAACAACGATAACCAAATGGAGAAAGAAAAAGACGGACAAAATGGGTAACCACTACGGTCGTAATCACGGCCATGAAAATGTAAGAAGCGAAATGAGGATATTTTAAAAGAGGAGATTTAACAACCACTATGTGAATATTAACAAAGTACGGCAAGAATCGGTTCTATGTGGAGAGGAGAATCACCACCCATTATATGCTATAAATGCGGAAAGAAGGACATATCACCAAACCGCCCACAACAGCTCAAGGTATGCTATAATTGTGGAAAGGAAGGACATATCGCCGAGATCAGACGCAGAATAAACCTAGTTCAATGGGGATTTGACTCAAAAGATCGTCCCCGTAAAAGTCAAAGTCAATCTGCCTCGGAAGAAAGCTTTGTTGTGATCGGTCAAAATACGAGGAACCCAAACGAGGTAATCACTTTGTAAGCTATTTATAAATTTTCGTGAAGTTTATAACTTACTCGATAATTTGCATACCCATTCATTTATCTCTCCCGCCAGGCTCAACGCTTAAACTCGACCGAGAAATTAGACTTGATCTATCTCGTGGAAACTCCGCTAGAGAAACTTTCATCACATCCATCGCTTATAAATCTTGTTTGATTCAAGTCGCACCATCACCTTACCCGTCGACCTTATCTCTTTAAAGATACTGCTTTTGATGTGATTTGTGGATCGATCGTTAACTACTCATCACGCCAAAATTGATTGTTTTCTATAAGGTGTTAGTTTTCATATTCCTAACCAACTCGTTGTATTTAATTCAAGACACTAAACCATTAAAATCAATCACCGCCATATCTAATCCTAAAGCTATTCATTTATCGAAAAACTGATGTCAAGCTTTCTTAGCCCATGTTATGGATTTGAATAAAGACACGTTAAATTTGAATAATATTCCTATCATATCGACTTTCCGACGATTTTCAAGAACTTCCTGCCTCACCCCGTAACGTGAAATTCAATTCTTTATCGATCTTCAACCGGCACAAAGCCCATTTCTAAAATCCCATATCGAACGGCTCCTATTGAACTTCAGAGTTAAAGGTCCAACTACAGTGAATTGTTGGATATCTGGCTTCATTCATCCTAAGACATCTCCCCGGGTGCTCCTGCTTTATTCAGAAAGAAGAAAGACGGAGTATGCGATTTCAGACGACTATCTGGAATCGAACCATGTCACCATCAAGAATAGTATCCTCACCTCGTATTGATGACTTGTTCGACCAACAGTAAAGGGCACAATTTTTTCAAAGATCGATCTTCGCTCGATATCATCAACTTAAGATTAGAATCGAGGATATTCCAAAGACCGCCTTAAATCCCCAGACGGCATTATGAATTCTTAGTCATGTCTTTCTGATTAACTAATGCTCCTCATGGCTTTTCATGGATATGATGAACCGAGTATTCAAGGAATATTCGATCATTCGTTGTTGTTTTTATTGATGACATCCTCATATATTCCAAAAGTCGTGGAAGATCATGAGCACCATTTGAAGCGGGTACTCCAAAGGCTTCGTGAAAATAAACTATATGCCAAATCAAGAAATGCGAAGTTCTAACTCGAGGAAGTAGCATTCCTCGGGCACGTGGTGTCAAAACATGGAGTATCCGCTGATCCGATCAAGATCAAGCAATACAAAGTGGGAGCAACCAAGCTCTGCGGATCAAGACGAGTTTTTTGGGCTTACCGGTTATTA
This sequence comes from Panax quinquefolius, assembly GCA_020205615.1. NCBI lineage: Eukaryota > Viridiplantae > Streptophyta > Magnoliopsida > Apiales > Araliaceae > Panax > Panax quinquefolius. The sequence continues at coordinate 174,958,769 of CM035153.1, forward strand.
TCTGAGATTCGTGGAAGGGTTTTTTCTAATCGCTACTCCATTAACCCAAATTTAACTCGAAGGATACAAAATTTGTATGGAGCGAGGAATACGAGAAGAGTTTCCAAGAGCTCAAGAGAGACTCATTTCGAAACTCGTTTCTAACAATACCATCCGCACGGATGGATTTGTTATCTACAAATGATGCTTCAAGCAAAGCGGTTGGGATGTGTTCTCACGCAACGCGGGAAAGTCATAGTCTTTGCCTCGCGACAACTTAAAGACTATGAGAGGAATTATCCTATTCATGATCTAGAGGTCACAAAGCAATGCTTTTAAGGCTAAAGATATGGAGGCACTATCTATACGGGGAGAAAGTGGAGATATATTCGCACCATAAAAGCCTCAAATATTTCTTTCACGCAAAAGGAACTCAACACGCAAGAACGACGCTGGCTCGAAGTTGTTGAAAGATTACGACCACACTATTCAATACCATCCCGAAAAGAGAACGGTAAATGACGTTATTGAAAGTAGAAGATCATATGCAGGAATGAGTGCGATGATGTCAAGTATACGACAGAGCCAACTTTAATAGAAAAGTTAAGGTCGTCTTTCAAGCCACCGAATCTTGGAGCGATGCGTATGAAGAAGAAAGTACAAGAAGGTGCTATTCCGTAAGTTTAGAATCGATGAAGAAGGAATACTTCGAGTCCACCTGCACTTTGTGTCCCTAACGACTCGATTTGAAGTACAAGATTATGATGGAGGCACACAATACACCATTTGCAATCCATCTCGAAGTACCAAAATGTATCATGATCTTCGACATACATTTTGGTGGAACAATACGAAGAGAGAGATTGCAAAGTTTATCTCAATGTGTTCAACGTGTAAACGCAGTAAAGGTGAGCATCTAGTACCTAAGGGTCCGCAGCAACCACTTAAGATTCCAAATGGAAGTGGGAACACATTACCATGGATTTCACATTACATGTCTTCCCACGGCTTTCAAGGCATCAATGCTATTTGGGTTATTGTTGATAGATTAACCATGTTCCGCTTCATTTCTCGCCGACACGGAGACTTATTCCCTCGAACGCCTTGCTACAGATGCACGTGAATAAGATTGTGAGGTTGCACGGCATGCCTATATCCATAGTTTCGGATCGCGACCCAAGATTCACTTCAAGATTTTGGGTTAGCTTGCAAAAAGCTACGGGCACGGATTTGCGATTTAGTTTAAGATACCATCCTCAAACCAGATTTGACAATCGAGAGGACTATTCAAACTTCAAGATCTATTAAAACTCGTGGTCCTGACTTCAAGGCGCTTGGGATAAGTATTTACCATTGGTGGAATTCTTCTACAACAACAATGCTTATCCGCAAGTATAGTGTGGCTCTATTCAAGCATTATATGGATTTAAAGTGTCGCTCTCCAATACGTTGGGATGAGGTGGGTGAAGCAACATTGTTGGGACCCGAAGTTAAGACGTATGACTCACCGAAAAGATCCAAATAATTTGACAACGATACAAACGACACAAGATCGACAAAAGAGTTATGCGGATCTTCATCGAAAAGACGTGGAATTTAGTATGGGGATCATGATTGTCATGAAGTTGCTCCATGGAAGGAGTTACAAGATTTGGGAAGAGAGGAAAGCACAATCCACGCATTTATCGTCCATTTCAAATTCTCGACCGAGTAGAAATGTAGCCTATGACTCGCTAAGCATTCTCCGAGTATGTCTCGTGTTCATAATGTGTTTCATATATCCGTATCAGAAATACGTGAAAGACCCAACCACGTTATAGAAGTTGAACCTGGACGAGATAGCCAAGACTTAACGATGTAGGAGGTAACCGACAAGATCTTGGATAGAAGGAGCATGTCCTACGCCAAGAAAGGTCATACCACAAGTTAAAGTTTTCATGGAGGAATCATACTATATAGGAAATGACCGGGAATTCGAAACGAGATGAAAGCGAGGTATCCTCACCTTTCCAAACACCGTGCACGTCACTCAATTTCGAGGACAAAATTTCATAAGGAGTGGAGGTCAGAAGACCCCAACTTATTATTAATGAAATTTAATTTTTTCTATTTAATATTTTGAAATAAGTAAGGGTTGATTTGATTAATGTGGATAGTTATGGGTAAAATACGCAAATATTTCAAAATAAGCAAGTGGTTATAAAATATTCATCATTGTTGGGAATATTCGCTTGGTCGTGGAATATTCTCATTGTTTGGGAATATTCAGACGATGCGCAAATTTCGCCTTTTGTGGGCCCCATAATGAAAAAAGCGATTGGACGAAGAAAACGACAAATATAAGTTGTTTAAAAATAATTGCAAGATAGTTGTTATCAAGTATCATCGTTAAAATACTCTATGGTTAAAACACAAGAAGACACCAGATATCGCACCAATTATCGATTCTTACGTAAGAAGGCACTACTCAATAATGGTTACAAGAATTACTGCTCAAGATTTTATCGATTTAATAATCATCAAGGTTGATATTTTATATCATCGTTGTTTCAATAATTGTCATTACACAAGATTTTTCATTATCGAAGAAATAATTCATATTATCTTAATAATATTATTAGATAACATTATTGGCAATATCTAGAAAGTTCTATCTAAGGAGAGGTTTGGTCACCTAATCAGCGCTACCAAGAAGTGAGAAATTTTTATCGAAAGCCCCTCTTTCGGGAACTACCGGTCACAAGATCGTGATTCTCAGTAATATTATTCGTGAATAATTAATTATCGATTTATATAATGAGGAAAATATTGATTTTATGTGGATATGATGAAAAAAATTTAATGTGACAATTGTTGAAAATTAATATTTTATCTTTTTCTCGATAAAATAATTCATTTAAATATATTATTTTAATAATATAATAATGGTGATATTTTTACAAACTAATGTGGGATATATGAGTATACGAGGAGAAGAGTATTTTTGTTGCAATAAATGTTTAAAACATGTTAAACATGCTCATGGACCCCATTTATCGATCAAATTTGATTATACCGTAAAATCGCCTGTCAGGATTTTCGTCAATTTTTGTTTGGAATTTGAAAAACTTTCTTCAGAAATTGTAGAGAATTGATTTCTATAAAACTCGTGTGATTCAATTTTTCCGATAAAAGGGCTATTTATTATGAATTATCAAGTATCAAGTTCAAATAATCGATTTTTGGAAGTTTAAAATAATTTAAATTAGAAAAACGTTTTTGATATGTTTCGTGGGCTTGGTTGGTTGTTGAAATGAGCTGATTTCAGCTTTATAAGAGTGTATGAGGAAAAATTTTATATATATTAATATTATATTAAATTTTTACTTTTGTGTTCTAAAGCATTTTCCTATAAATAGGGTGCTTAGGTTAGAATTAAAATCACACCGTAAATCAAGTTTTCTCTTTATATTATCGAGTTTATTCTTGTGAGTATTTTGAGTATATTTTGAGTATTGCTATACTTGCAAGTTCAAGTCATAGCCTATATCCTGTTTCAACTGTAGTACTATCTTTTGAGGTAAGTGGATATTATTTTTAATGATATTATTTATTCTAATATCATTACGTCAAGTATCGATCCGAACTTTTTAATCAAATTTGGAACTTTTAGTGTCTGGATTACTATTCACGATACTCAAGACTATTCACGATACTAAGATTATTCACTTAATACATTTAACACTATTCATCAAAAATGAAAATTTTACTTTTCGTCAAAATATCTATGTGGGGATACTAGCTTTGATCAGATCCATGTTTTGATCATTCTCGAATTTTACACCACTATGATTATTTTTGAGGTATTTTTGGACATGGATAAAACAAAGTACTAATCCTTAATCCTTAATCCTCGCCATTTTGTTTCACCGGATTCGCTTTTTTAAAAATATTTTTCATCATCCTCATTTTAAATGATGATATTATTGAATATCTTGGCTTCAGAAAAGGCAAAGATGAATGATTTCGATAAATATCTTTTGGCCCAGTAGCAGCAAAGATGAACAGTGTTTAGATGAAACATAATTAATCGATGAATATCTTCGCTCAGAAGGCAAAGATGAATATTTGATTCAGATATATATTAATTGATATTACAGGATAAAAGATAGACGATGAACTTTTAAATTCATACATGTAAAAGATAGTAGTTTGCATTTCTCTACTTAACTCTTCTAATGAATTATTATTTCATTGCTAATATTGATTTAAAACTTGTTGTCTATCAGATTCTATTAGATTTTTCCTCGTTCAAGACTAACGATAATTTGTCAGATATTATCTTAGTCATAATATTCTTTATCGGGCTAGTTGAGCTCACCCTTTCCCTTGTTGTTCCATTTTTCTTCTCGTGAGGCGAGAATGTAAATAGTACTTAGTCGTGTAGGTATGGAATGAAGGTTCTAGAGAGAGTTGTTTAGTAATCCTCACCATTTTTGTAAAATAATGTATCAATAATTATGATGGAGATTTATTTCATGTGTGGATATTGTTCAGATGGCAATATTTGTATTTAAACTCACAGCTTTATATGTTGTAATAATAAAGATGTAGTTGTTTCTGTACCATGTATTGACAACTCAGAATGGGTGATGTATACCTATTTTGGGGGCGTCACATTAAGTAATTAATGTTGATTTAAATTTTTTAATAATATTCATGCACTGATTAATATTTTAATAATATTTATGCACTAATTTGATATATATATATATATATATATAAGTGCTAATCTATGGCAACCGGTTGCCCAGATCACTATTCCAGCAACCAATATGTCAGTCGTAGATCAATTAAATGGAAGGTTGAGATCAAAAGTAATATATACCCAAATTATTACATGTTGTAATAATTCTATTTTAATAAAAATTAAATTAACTTGTTAACGTGGGCCCATATTGTCATATAGCCATTTAAAAAAAAATATTTTTTTATACCAACCGCTACAACTTGTAGCGGTTTGGTCATATTTTTTTTATAACGTGGGCCCATTTTTGAGAAATAGAATTTATTTTTTATATATACCAACCGTTACAGCTTGTAGCGGCTTAATCATAATATTTTTTGTGTCATCCGTTGTCCCACTTTGTTGTTGGTAATAGTGTTATTACTTATCTTTTTATTGCTAATACTAATATTAATTGAATGAGAATTAAAAATACTAAAAAAAAAGGCAATTAATATTACAATATTATATTTATATCTCTCAATTTTCTTATAACAAAAGACATTAAAAAAAAATAAGCCGCTATATCTTGTAGTGGTTGGTAATAGTGTTATTACTTGCCTTTTTATTACTAATATTAATATTAATTAAATGACAATTAAAAAGACAATTAATATAAGTATTAACAATAATAAGGCAATTAATATTAGTATTACTAATAAGAAGATAATTAATATTATTAATAGTAATAAAAAGGCAATTAGTATTAGTAATAAGTAATAAAAACACAATTAATATTAATACTAAAAAGACAATTACTAATTTTAATATGAAAAGGCAATTACTAATATTACTAAAAAGACAATTAATATTAGTATTAGTAATAAAAAGGCAATTAATATTAATAATAGTAATAAAAAGTCAATTACTAATATTATTACAAAAAAAGGCAATTACTAATATTATTACTAATATTATAGTATTAGTAATAAAAAGACAATTACTAATATTATTAATTAATATTAATAATAAAAAGACAAGTAATAACACTATTACCAACCGCTACAAGATGTAGCGGCTTGGTGTTTTTTTTAATGACTTTCGTTGTAAGAAAATTGAGAGAGAGCGATACTTTTGTAATATTAATTGCCTTTTTTGCCTTTTTAATTCTCATTTATATAATATTAGTATTAGTAATAAAAAGGCAAGTAATAACACTATTACCAACAAAGTGGGACAACGGATGACACAAAATAAAATAAAATTATGACCAAGCCGCTACAAGCTGTAGAGGTTGGTATATAACAAAAATTTTATTTTTTAAATGGCTATCTGGCAATATGGGCCCACGTTAGCAAGTTAATTTGACTTTTGTTAAAATAGAAGTCGTTACAACATCTAGCGGCTGAGTGTATAAACTAAAAGATAATTTGCACCCTAAACTTTACACCCATGTTGACTTTTGCACCCCAAACCGAAAAAGGTGTCTAAGTACACCCCAAACTTCAATTAAACGTAACAGAAATCACACTTTCTTCACTTAACCGGTCAAAAGTGATCGACTAAGGCAAACACGTGCATTTCAAAGGGTATTGAAGTCTTTTCCACATCTTCTTCTTCATCAACTAATTCTCTCTCATGTTTCTTCACCAAACCAAATCAAACCAATCCAATTTCATCAACTCTCAAGTGCTTTGAAAACAAAACAAAAACCTAATTACAAAGTCAACAATCCTAATCGAAAACAAATATAAATTACATCAATGAAAAAGCAAAAACCATTTAATTAAGAACATGTAACCTGTAATTATAAATAATCAAATTCACCATGGTACAACAAAACAAAGAGCTTATATATTAAACAAAGAAACCAACAGCTACCAATTAGTCTATAAAACTATTATTACAAGCATTGAATTACATGTATAACTCTATACTAAGCCACAACACATACAATCTCACAATATGAAAAGACAAACACATTTCAAGGCCAAACATATTTTGCTGCTTTCACTTTGAAACTAATGGGATTTTCGGCTTCTTAGCTTTACTGGGTGTATTAGAATTCGAAGAAGCAGTATTTGCAGCTGCTAATTGTGTTGTATCACATGCTCTTTTATCAAACTGAATCAAAATTCAGGTTGTCAAATTTTCATGTGGAACCAATTCATGAGAAGCCCTAACATACAAACTATCCATACGAAGATTGTAATAACTCGACACAGAATTCCTGCTAGAAGCTCTAAGCATTTGGAAAGATGATAAATTATGGTCGGGGAGAAACGTGTCTGATGGAGTGTCAAAGCTTTGCCAAGAAATATCTTTGTGTCCATTCAGCAAGACAAGATTGCCTTTGTTAAGAAGACAGCTGAAGTAACAGATAAGTTAGCAGTTTTGCTAGCCTAAGCAATGGCTCCAACTGCAGAATCAAACAAAACCAGTTCTCCATTTTGGGTAAACTCTAAATACGAATTGTCTCCAACTGTGAGGTCAACCCCAAAGAACCCAAACCACTATATGTTTATTTAGAGGGATAGAGCGAATTGATCCGGGTTGCCAAAATTGCCTGTGGAACCAATTCATGAGAAACCCTAGCATACAAACACGCCATATATGCAACATCTTTTACGTCATTCGAATTCAAAGGACCTAACAAACAATGCCCCAATATTCTCAACGCCGGCTGTAAAAGCTTCCAAGGAAGTGGAATTCTGACCTCTTTTGAAACCCCAACAGAACTCCCATTCTCAGTAATAGCCAAATTACTCATTTCTTCAACAACATCATCCACTTATTCTACCCTAATTTTATTAGAAAAATTGTTAATTTCGTCGAATTCAAACTTACAAGGGCAGTCTTGACCTGCCCAACCGAATGCAAATTTACAAAAATCCAATTTTGACCGACTGGACATTTGGGATATTTGCTTATAGTAATAATCAAAGGCAACGCCAACAATGCAGGCGCGTTTGGTGGATTTCACTGCGATTTGGGGCTCTAATGGAGGACTGAGAATTCCAATTTTTGGAGTAGAGCCAGGGTTAGGATTCGATTTGGGGTTAGTGGTTTGAGGGATATGGTATAGACAAGGGAAAGAAAGATCGGGGAGGGAGATGATCGGTTTGCTGTTTCGGGATTTGGTCTCGACAGCGTAGAGAGCGAGTAGAACGGCTTCAAAGCCGGCGAGAGAAGAATTGGAATCGGAATGGGTGCGATAGAGGTAAAGGCCAGTGAAAAGGGGAATGAAAGAGAGGACTACGAGGCGTAGATCGGGATCGGATAAGAGAAATGTATCGTAGAGCCAATGGCAGAGGGGGTCATCACCGGAGCCGGAATTGGGGGAGGAGAGAGAAAGAAAGATGGCGGAGTAGGCGGGGAAGGAAGAGAGGAGGGAGCGGGGGCAAGGCCGAGTCATGAGGGATGAGATAGAGAGAGAAGGGTCCGTGGGGAGGAGAGAGGAGAGAAGATGAATTCGAGAGCGAGCTTTGGAGATGGAGAATGTGGGTTTAACAGAGAGAGAAGGATGAGAATTGTGTGAAATAAATGTAAACTACCAAGTTTACCCCTCTGTAATAAACATTACAATTTTTAGCCAGTCACTTTCGATCAAGTTAAGTGAAAAAATGTGATTTACATTACGTTTAATTGAAGTTTCAAAGGTGATTTAAACACCTTTTTCGATTTGAAGTGCAAAAGTCAACATGAGTGTAAAGTTTAGGGTGCAAATCGTCTTTTAGTCGGGTATATATTACTTTCGATCTCAACCTTCCATTTAATTGATTTACGGCTGATATATTAGTTGTTGAAATAGTAATCTGGACAACCGGTTGTCATGGATTAGTAACATATGTGTGTGTGTATATATATATACATGAATTTCATAATAAAATAAAATAAAAAATTATAAAAAAATGAATGTGGTGTATATAAAACCTAACAGATGAACTTATACTTAATTTTTTTTTAATATATAAGAAAGATAATCCGCGCAAGACACGAATTTCAAGTTTATAATTAATACTTCTTTTCCATTATATAAATGTTTAAGACAAAATTACAAAATAATTAATGTTTAATTTAAAATTTCAATATTATTCGTACACTAATTAATTACTCTTCTCTGTCCATCTCTTAATTATTTTATTTTTTTAAGAACAAAATAAAAATGATTAATTTTTTCATACATATAAAATATCCAAAAAAAATTCTTAAACGACTAATAATGAAAGGAGGGAGTAATAAACAAACAACAAGGAGGGAGTAATAAACAAACAACATAAAACAAAATTAAACAATTACAATCCAACATTCGTTCATATACAACCGACAAGTAGAGCGATAAAAATGAATTCATAGTGAGTCGACGGAGCATTCGTCAGTGTCGGGATTCTCTTGACAAAATGACTCGAGAGGATCTTGATCTTTGTCCAGCTTCAGCCGAAGATCGGCCATGGCCTGGCTTACTTCTTCAACCTCATCCCAGGCCACCTTGCACTCGTCGGAGCTCCTTAGATCTCCCTCGCAAACTTGCTTTGCTTCCATAACTTTATTCTCTATCATATCCGTCAGCTTTTTCTCTCTCATCTGCGTCCCTTTGTACTTGCCCACTCCTCCCCCCATCGCTTTTACTACTACTACAGATCTTAAACATCTCGATGGAGATTTCATCAACCAACGTGTTGATCCCATCGAACTAACGCTTGAAGTCGTCATCGTTGTCATGGATGGAAGAGATGCGAGTTCTCTTCAAGTTCAACAACTAGAACAATCTAGTGCAATAATGTTGGAAAGGAGGAGAAAAGAGAAGAAAACGGGGGCGATTGAGTCGCTGAAATTACCATACTAGCCTTTTATAAGGAAGACCAGTTGAGTTGATGTTGAGTTCACCAACCGTCATCCCGCCCCCTCGGCCCAACCCATTACTTTACCGGGCCATGGGAAGTCGCTAGTAAAGCTCGGTGGTCATCAAGAGGCTAAAATGAGTTTAGTTTTATACATATTTAGTGTATACACAAAGTGTTAAAATTATTATATAATATTTATATTAAACTAATTTACTCTTATTTTAATGGGATGTTATAATTGTAACATCGCTCTTGTACATACACTGACAAATTTTAAAGTAGGCCATAATCCAAAACAAAACTGATTCCAAACTTATAGTATTTCAATGGTAACTCTGGAGATCGATCCACTTCGGATCTTAATATCAGTCAGCTGTGTTAATTCAAATGCATACACATGCAGATCACATATGTAGCAAAGATAAATCAACTGTTACCATCAGGGGAAAAACTGCTGTCAAGTGAAATTACCAAAAAAAAAAATTAAAAAAATTGGAACCAAAGAGTGATACACTAGTACAACTTATGTACATATATATATAAGACCTAATCACAAAATTGCCTCTTGATCCTTCGCCCCAAGGCACTTTAAATGCTTCCCAACCTCCATTAGGTGTGTTATATCCTCCAGCTCCATTCTGGTGAAGGCCAGAGTTGAGTTCTTCTTTGAAAACATTCTGACAAATCTTTTTAATAGGGGGCTTTCCCTGAATACATTTAGAATGGACTCCCGCCATCATTTAATGATGCATAGACGTGTTTTAAATATAACACCTCCCCCCGCCCCCATCCCCACCTCACGAAGTGGAGGAATCAAGGTTCACCCCACGCAACTTTGCGTGTACAAGCATGAAAAGGCATCAATCTTTTGTATACGACGATTCTGCATAGTCTTTAATCATCTCCTTCAAGCACTGTGAACATAAACAGATACAGACAACAAATCATTCAACAGCTCTAAGTATCACAAGAAATACTCCCTCAAGTCCAAAACATAGGATCAAGTTTGACTTTTTAAAGTCAAATTTAGATATTTTCAAATTGGAATTTGAAAAAATGTGTAAAATTGACTTCAAAAAGTCAAATTTTGATTGAATATTTTCGAATGGAGGGAATTATAGAATATGGATATTAGCAAATTTGATCGGTTGAGTGATAACCTTTAATTCTTCATGAAGCACAACAAATACTTTCTTCAGCCGTTTGTGTCTCTGCATAAATTAAACTCGTAATATGAGCTAATTAAACATTGAAGAAGACAGAAATCCAGTCAGTCAATCTTTAGTCTAATAGACTAATACCAACTTGCAAAGAAGCTTTTAAATTTTAATGCAAGTATTAAAACCACAATCTCACCAAGTAGGAACTCCACAGCTTCACCCCAAATTAAAAGTCCAACTAACCTTTCTAGGACCCCCCAAACCAAAAAAAAAAACACATTCTAAACTAAACAATCATATCTCATTATATTTCAGTACATTTTGATATAGGACGTTTTGAAACCTTGATGTAGGACTTTGATTATGTTAAAAGTTTCTTTTAAAACTAACTTCCAATTGGAGATTTCATTTTGGGATGGGAGATCATATGAGAGATGAAAAAGCCGTTGCACATTATTCTTGGAGAAGATGTTCTCTTAGAAATATATTTTGGTCAACAACTGTATTGGTTAAAATATTACTCCCTCAGTCCTCAAAAGGGATGACATAAGGTAAAAAAAATTGTCCTCACAAGGATGGCCTAAGGTACATAAAGGTCAAGAATGTCATTTATCCTTAGTGGGGCCACTAAGGATAAATTTACTCTACTTTACTTTTATTAATTTGTGAAAAAAATGTATTTAGGACATCCTTTTGAGGATGGGAGGAGTATGTAAAAGAAGTTCTTAATATGATTTAGCACACAAGATATGAATAATAAATAACACAAACAAATACTAACATTTCGCCAATTTACTGCAGCACATTAATCACCCACATATGCAAAATCACATTTGATGAAGAGAGAATAAAACATACCGTGTACACACTGGCTTATAAGATTCCTGTAACTGCCCCAGGATGCTATAATATCTATTCATATCCCTTCCCTTTGCAGTTTCAAGGTCCCTTCCAAATTTATGGAACTCATTCCTAAGCATTTAGATACACATTAAATTGCATTAGATAAACATATTTGGATTGGACTAACCAAGGGATTGCAACATTCATTAAGTAAAGAACAATAATGATAATTGTGAAATCTCAAGAGCAAAGAGATCAAGTTTCATAGTACCTTTCCGCCTCTAAAATTTTGTTTATAGAGGAGTAGCTATCATATTTCTCACGATACTCGTCCACATATTCCATATACCTAAAAGATTCAAGAAGAACAATACATTAATTAAAAGTAAATTCACAAATTCAAGTATTTTCAACTTAAGAACTATATATATATATATATATATATATATATATATATATATATATATATATATATATATATATAAGTAAGATAGAAATTATACTACTTACTGGGAGTAATCTTTAATTGGACCCTTGAGATCCGGTTCCTCCTTCTCATACTTGGAATACAGAAAACTGTTCTCGTCTGAAAAGGATTCTCTCTTCTTTCGTCCACCATCATGACTGTCCGTCAAGGAAGGATCCTTGCGTCTAACACTGGAGTCAGTCAATGTATTAGCTTTTTCCCTTTTACTTTCTTTAGTGGAATATGGAACTCGTCCCCGTAGAGTATCATGCTGATGTGGTGCACTAACAGGAACTTTTCTATGAGTATCTTCAAACCCTTCCAGACCAATCCCCTGACTTGTAATAGCATCATAATGTCTACTTTTACTATTCACATCTGCTAGTTTACTAACCTGGGACCCAACTTCAGCTTGATCTACTCTTGGCAGCGGTGCAGGCTGAGGTTGCACAATCCTGAATTGAGGTTTTGTTGAATCTTCGGCAAAATGTTCAGGGCTCCTCTTCTTAGAAAACCCTTCAGGATTGCTAAGAATCCCACTATTTGAATTGGTCGGGGAAGGCTTGACTGAATCCATACCTGTTCTCCCAGCAGGTTTTCCTTTACTTGCATCAAAATTCCAGTAATCTGAAGTGGCGTGTTTGTTCTCTGACTGTTTAAAGGAGCCTTTTCTCTCAAATTGCTTATTAACTCCAGGTATTTCCTCGGGCAAGGGATCACGAAGTTCACCCAGCTCTAAGTCTGAGAGTTCTCTTCGAAGAATAGCACCTCGTCCATTCATCATAGGGGATCTGTCCATGTCTGATCTGTTGTTATCCTTTGGAGGATACCCCATGTGGGAGTTTGAAGCTGATCCAGCCTCCTTGAACTTCCCAGAGGTTTCACCTCGTTTCCTGTAATGGGAGTCAACAGGTGTTGAATGTTTGTCTATACCACCAACTTCTTTAGAATTTTTGGGCGGCCTTTTTTCAGTGTTATAACCATCTTCGCCTTGTAGTTCTCTATTAACTTTATCTTTCTGCATGGGAATTTGAAGGCTCCTTTCAGTAAACTTAACAATGCTTCCCAGGTTCTCGGCACATTTACCTGGCCTATCCATTGCAGAAGGAGCCTTTCCCCGTCCACTAAGATCAACAGGTCTAAGACCAGACTGCTGAGAATCAGATATAGATTTTCCAGGGATTGGTGGGTTGAAACCTCTATGTAGTCCGAAATCAGTTCTGTCCCTAGAAGCTCTATCGGTTATTTGGGTGGTAAGGCCCCTGTATGGACCTTCATTGGGCCTTGCAGGAGACAAATGTCCCGTACTCTCTGAGAAAAGAAAGTTCCTGTCCTCAGACATTTGTGATTGAGTCACGTTTCCTGATTTTACTTTTTTAGCTCTCTCAGCATTATCATTAAAGTTCTTCCCATCAGAACGCCTTTTTAATTTGCCTTCTGATTTTCTCCGAGAGCTATCAGACTGCTCATGGTTGAAAGCATCCTTCACTGTCTTTTCCCTTTCACCATACAAGTTTCCCGTATATGTTTGGCTTTCCTGAGGTACACAACAATCAGATGAAGAAGGTTTGATCTTTTCTGCGGTCTTTTCAACTTCTTTATTAGAAACTGAATGAGTAACTGCAACTATTTCAGCTCCCTGGTCATCACTAGGTGAGTTTTTCATAATCTCAACTAACTCAGCATCATGAACATCTTGCTTTTCATCAATCGCATTATGCACAGGTTGACCATATATTCTCCATGGAATTGGTGACGTAGATAGCCTGGGTTCAGGAGCTTGCGCTTTATCCTTCGGTTCTTTGTCATCATCACTTGTCATAATATCCACATCCTCATCTGATCCCTCCTTACTGTTGGAAGAGGCATCACTCTCACTGTCGCTGCTACTCCCACTTCCACCAGGGCTTTTACTCTTGCTTCTGCTATGGCTTCCGCTCTCACTTTCACTATCGCTGCTATCACTTTCACTATCGCTTTCACTTCCGCTGTCACTAGAGGTAGCCACCAGCCCTTCACTATTATTGTCAGAAACCTTTTTCTCAGCATAATGATCAGGTGAATGAAGTGGAATATCAATTTTTTCTACAACGGTTAATATTTCGCCAGGCTCAGAATTTAGCTGTGCCTGTTCATCAATCTCTGTGCTATGAGTTTTGACAGTGACACTATGTTTGGGATCAGGTACTTGATCACAGTTGTCATCAAATGCTGGTTTTTGGTGTTGATTATTTTCAGGAGAACTGAAAAGGTAAAACATGCATGTAAACTCTGTCAATAACCATGAATGAAAAGTACAGTGGAAATTTTCTCAGTTACTACAGCAGAAAGATGGAGCCCACACAACCATATTACAGTTACATCTAATAGCTTTGTAATGAAAGTTGCAAAGAAACACAATGAACCATGACTATACCCTATTGAACCTGAGGTAAGAGAATAAAGTCAGGAAGAGCATGCATGTTACAGGATCAATGTAACAACCCAGAATCTTAGGCCAGAAAAAGGTTCAAATCTAATGTCCCAAGAGCACCTATTTGGGTTATCTTGTCCCATCACAGGTCCACCAAAAGATCATAAATGTTGGTACTCTTAATAGTAGAGTTGATATCTTATATACACTTCAGTCTATCCCACATACCGGGTATTACAATCTCTAAATTTCATCCTCGTCAGGGCTCATTGACCTATTACTCGTAGTCATAGCCCAGAGGCCAGAAACTCCTCCTCTAGGCCTTATGGGACAATTTCAGTAGCCCTTTCGTTTGCCCCAACCATTGTCTTCTAATGTGGGATATACCCGTGTTCCCCACCTCCGACAATCCTATTGGTTGGCCCAATCCAAACTTTAAAGAGTTGGCTTTAATAACATTTGTAATGACCCATACCCGAATCTGAGTCTGCTCGAGGCAAGTCCACTGTCCCAAGAGTACCAATTAGGGTCATCTTATCCCACCACAGGCCCACCAAAAATGATGATTACTAGAGTTGATACAATTCAAATCATCCTACATGTTCCAGCAAGGGACTGGGGTATCACATTCAAGGAGCTCATTTATTTTTTATTCTTTAATAAGTTTAAGAAGCTCATTTTTTTATGAATATATAGCATACACCTTCTGATTAACCAAATCAAAATTACTACCATAGAGTAAAATCAAATAGATAAAACAGAAATATCGAACAGAACATACAGGAATGCAGATTACAAAACCAATTCACATAGATATATGAATAAGTACAATTGACTACGGCAAACAGAATATAATAACCTATAGAAGCCAAGAATATATAACCAAAAACAAATTTATACACTCACTTTGAAATGCAAGAAAGTATAAAAATAATATAGGGAATTGAGATTTCCACAAAGAAAATTGATATTTCCACAAGTCACATGAATAACTAATGGGACCCACATGTAAATAGGACCTTGTGGAAATATCAATTTTCCCTTGCGGAAATAACAATTCCCATAATATAACCCAGATATGATATATTATGACTGATACTTTATGACTATGCTATAAAGAATTTCAGATGAAATTAATTATAAAATTAATTGCATTTATTAATGATATACGAAAATTTCTGTGTTTTGTTTGAAATCATATTGTAAGAGACAAAACATTTTTAGTTAGTAGTTCAATAGGTTCTTTCCTTTTTCACTCTTTCCACTTTCAACAGAACTACGCCTTAAATTTGACTAGCCAGTAAGTAGATATACTAATACTGAAACAAAACAATTAAGAAGGGCCCGGAAAGCACTGTAGATTAGACCGAAATAACTGATACCTTCCACTTTCGGATAGAGGTTTCTTTAAGCTTTCCAGATCCACTCCTGCTTTCAATAAATATTTTCCAGGAGTTTGGAAAGTTGCAATCTGATGTTCAAAATTCAATAAGAAGATGTAAGATCACAATAAGGCCCTCACAAACAATTAAAAAGTTTCCAAAAGACTTACTTTTTTCAAAATGGGCTCAATCTGCCTTACAGAGTTGGGGATTGTTTCTCCAATAGCTTTCTCCAATGCCTATAAGACAATATGAGAATGGACATGAAAATCAACCTTTTCTCCTATGAAGAATCCATTTGCAACAACATTTAAACACAAAAGTTGTAATTCTGATTGTGCTTACCTTGAGGCTCATTCCCTTGGGATTCTCCAATAGTAGAGAAATCAGCATACTCCTCAAGTCAGTAGGTTTAGCATCCAAATTCACCTTGTGTGCTGTTTTATCCAGTACTGCAGCACTAGTTACCATGTTGGGAGTTTCTTTCTCAGAGCTGGTAGGTTTTTCTTTACTCATTGCATGAGTGGGTATAATATCTTCTACACTAACATGGCCCTTACTAAGACTGCCAAGTCCAAATGGGGATGCTGAAGCAAGAGGTTGCTCAGGTGTAGATAGAGGTGAAGCTGAAGTCCTACCCTTTGAGGGCGTTGTCGAGGACACTCCATATTTATGAACAGATTTAGGAGGGCCTATGAGGTAAAAGATAAGAAACATGGAAGGATCAGAAAACAGGGAAAAGTCAGGTAATGCACTATCAAAATGTTTGAACCTGAACAAGTAACAATAACAGCTAGGCTGCTTATGTGTTCTATTCAGCACACTTAACAGAAACATGAAAGAAAAAGTCATTACAAGGGAAGAACTAATCAAATATAAGCAACCCTAAGTACCTGGAGGAGGTTCGGCTTTTCGTTTTTTGTGAGGAGGTTCTTTCTTCTGTTTAAAAGGCATTTTCCATGGATTAACTGCAATAACGAAGTAATGTAACAGACAACTGAAATATTAAACATTGATAGCTAAATTCATACTGCAGTTTTAAATGGTATTCATGTACAAGTAAGAAAGCTAAATACACGCTCACCTATCTAAAAAGGTAACATCTACAAAGATTTTATTAGGGAATTTATATTTCGACAAGAAAATATGATATTTCCACATGGTTCCTCACACATTAATAGTAAGTGGGTCCCACATCCATGTGAGAGAGACATGCGTGGAAATATAAGTCTCTCATATATATAATGTACATATATCTTATATCCAGATCTAACAATATATTCTTCTCAAGGAAAGCACTATCATAATGTCAACAATGAAAATGTTGGCCTCGGTCAGATAAAGTTCCATTAATTGCTTTCTCATTACGTATCTTCATAAACTTGAATTGCTTGTTATGTTCACTTAAATAATTTACTCAATATGGATTGTTAACTAAATTGTTTAAGGTTTTAACACTTCTTTTCTTTAGCATAAGACAAGTGATAGAGACTTCTGTAAATTACCTTCCTTTCCTCGATAATGGGGAAAGTATTAATTACCAAATCCCAGTTTTAATAGGGAAACACAATGCCCTGTCGCAATGAGTGTAAACGGTGTCTGCGTTACATTAACAGAAATCAATGTCGTAATGATTGTAAACTGTGACTACAATACATTAACAGAAATCAAAAGGTATCATCATGAAAGTTACCATCCTTGAGCTTCCTTATTGATTTTCTACAATCACAATCTGCTAGAAGATAAGAAGGTTGGCTCAACCAACTTCTGATGAGTTCTCTCTCTCCCTAATAGACTTGAAATGCTAGTTTAGGTTCACTCAAAAAGTACTCCGTGTGGATCATGTTAATTATAAGAATTTCAAGCAAGGAAACCTTTCTCCTAAGCATAGGAAAACCAAGGAGAAGGAAACCTAGTGTATAGAGGGAAATTGACCCCCATAGGGTTTTGGGATCTTTTTTATTGGTAAAAAATGAATAAAATTGTTTTCAAAAAGCGGCCTAGGCGGCGCCTAGGCGCTAGGCCCTCCTTGGGCCTAGCCCTCCTGGCGCCTCGCCTAGGCCCAAGGCGGCAAAAAAAAATTATGCGGGGTAGGCGAGCTAGGCGGGGGCCTAGGTGAAGAGAGTTTTTTTTAATTTTAATAATCACCCAAACCAAATCTTAATATATTTATTTTTCTAATGATTTACCATATTCATAATGCAGATTGTAGCATATCAAATCACAACAAAAAGTGAACAAGATCAAGTCAAAATGGATAATTTTATTATAGTTGTAATTTTTTGAACTTGTGACAACTTCAAATTAATTATAAATGATGATACATTTGTAATATTTAGTTTAATTCAATATAATTCTTAAATTTATGTTTAGTTTCTTAAGTTTTAATATTGAAATGAATTCTTAAAATTATAAATTTTATTATTTAATAGCAATCTTATTTATGAATAAAACGAATACGTTAAAGATATGTTAGCCATACTTAGCATATGGTATTTGTCATTTTCTTTAAGTCCCGAATTTTGAAGATTACACAAATAAAGATAATTTTATAATTAATAATATCAAATGTCTCATTCAATAAACTTCACACTAATTTTATAATTAATAATATCAAATGTCTCATTCAATAAACTTCTCACTAAGTTTGTATTTTTGATTATTTGTTTGTGTTTGAACTTTAAACAATTGTATGTTTGTGTTTGAACTTTGACATTGACAATATGAATATGTGTTTGAACTTTAAGCAAAAGTCTTTATTATCTTTATTATAGATTGTTTTGCTTTATATTATATTATTGTTTTGTTTGAATAAATGTAAAATAAATATTAAAAGTGATTTAAAATAAAAAATCACGCCTAGGCCCCCCGACCGCCTACCTAGCGCCTTTCAAAAAATTGCTGAAATTGACTATGACTATGCCCTTCTTATGCTAATTATATGCAATACATTCAAATGAAAATTTTAATACTTTATTATAAATATATTAAGATATCACATTTGATAAGTATAGACACACAGACACAGACTTATATACTATATACATTAAACATTGAATATATATATATAGATGAAGTACTGTAGTTGAAGTTTTATAATTATTTTAAATAACAATTTAAATTTTGTCTTTGCCCCTTATAGTCTAAAATTTCCTCGTTCCCAAGGGGAAATATAAAACTACAAAAAGTTCCAAACTTAATGGGGCAAGGGATAATAAATTGTGTCTACAATGCATTTATATAAGTCAAATAGGGACATGAAGACTAAAGGATTATTAGTCTATCATTTTATATTACTTTTTATGGATAAATTCATTGTAGTTAATAGATATTTTAATTATAGTAAATATTAATTAGGAATATGCTTTCGTATTAGATCTTTACATAGTACGCAGTAATTACTAATTGGTAGGTCTTTTAATTAGGAGTTTGTTACCTTGTTAAATTTCCGAAGTTATATAAAAAATAGCGATTTCTATGTTCCATGTAAACTAATGAAAACTCCATAGCAATATGGTCCTGAATTATTCAAAATAAAACTTTTTATACATCTAATGATTTTGAGGATAAATTCTCCCTTCACCGTTATTTCTTTCTCCTTTATTCTTTTTCTAAACCCTTCTAGACCTTGTTCTGCATCAGTATCATCACGAAATACATGTCTTGAGCATTTTCAGTATTCTATAAATTTTCGCCTAGGTCCAATTAATCCCCCTTAGACTATAGTCTTCTACTGCCTCGATTTTGGTTGGGTACCTAGACCCCTACCTAGAAAGAACCAGACCTCTACTTTGAAGCACCATAGTCAATATTCTAAAAATTTCCGCCTAGCGCCTAAGCGGGTCCTCTACAACCTCTATTTGGTTGGGCGCCTAGGTCCCCACTTAAGAAAAATAAACCTCTACTTTGAAGTTTTATAATACTTGAAATGAATTTATTAATCCTTAAATGATTTTTTTTTAGTATTTTCCGTAAAATTTTAGAAAGTTACATCTAATATGTGTTATGTGTTTTGCATAGCATAACAAGTATGTACAATAGAAAAATAAATAAATGAGATCGCCTAAGAAAACGCCTAGTCCGTCTACAAAAATGCATAGGCATAGCCTAGACGGCTTAGGCACTAGGCACTCCCTCCGCCGCATAGTTTGCCTAATGATTTTTGGAACACCGACTATAATACTTGAATTGAATTCTTTAAGCCTTAGAGAGATTTTTTTCCCGGTAATTTTTCATCTAAAATTTAAAAAAGATAAATGTTAGGGGTATCACATTTTTAGTCCCAAATGACATGACATTGAATATTTTAATAATAATTTATGACGTAGTCAATCACATGATATCCACCCAATCAATCTTGTGGTGACACATCATTTGAAATATTTTTTAAGATACAATTTGAGACCCCTAACATCACCCTTTAAAAAAATTACATCTATGATGTGCTTTGTCTAATATAACAAGTGTGTTAGTAAAAAAATTAATTAATTAAACCGCCTAAGAAAACGTCTAGGCGCCCCACAGCCTAGGTTCGCCTAGTAACACTATGTTTTTCTTATTAATTTTCTACCATCACAATCTGTTAAAAGTCAATAAGAGGGTAGCTAGAGTAACTTTGATAAGCTTGATGGTCTGATTCATGGAACTAAGAGTATTAAAGTCGCTTTGAGAGAATCATCTCTTACCTTCTCCCTCATCTCCTAAGTGGAGGACCATGCATCTCTCTCCTGCAACATACTTAAATGAATAAGATCTATAGTTTTGCATGATTGCATCAACAGCCCACGTATTCTCAAATCACCTTTATCCTTCAATCCCCATCACAAACCTACTGTGGGGTGGGGGTAGACAAACCTCATCTCATTCCTACCATTCTTTTAATATTAACTCTGAAAATTATTCTTTCATCTGTAACTTCAAAAAACTACATAAGAATATTCTTATATTTGGCATGGAGGGTCTCAATGGCAGTTATGCATACCATAATGCCATTGAGTGAGATATTATTAGATGTCTGAGCACTAAGAAAACATATTTTTCAAAAATTATTTAAGTTTGACAATCTACGGTAAAACTTAACAATTAACATATATCAGACCACTTAGATAACTTCTTCAATAGCAAGCAGAATAATTTCTTCGTTTGAATAATAAAACTTACCTTCAGCAGCAGCTAACGCCTTCATTTGACTCTTCATTGATGGGTTCCCATGGTCCAAAACAATGGCTCTGTTATCAAGAAATGCAATCAATATAGCCCTAAAGCGTAGAAGAACTATTAAAAAGAGAGATAGGGTGCGTAAATCAAGACAATATTTCTGAACAAGAGCCTTCAATTCAAGCTCATAGCAATTATTCTGACAATAAAACTTATGAAAATAAAGACATTATTTCAACGTTAAAGTTCTAGTACTCTAGTAAAATGTCAGATGACATCAGCCATCCTTTTAGCACAGTTTGAAGTTGTTGTCAATGACAATACTCAGTAATTTCATGTCGTGCATAGCTTCAACCAAATGAACTTGCAGGAAGGTAGAAAGCAAAATTCAAAGTTAAAATCTTCATATTACTCTAGGGGTGTAAAACGTTGGTGTATAAAAATCATACCATAAACTGGATTAACTATAATTAGAAATGCCAAAACAAATTCCATTACAAATAAAAGATGCTTCAATTGATTATATTAGGAGACTCCGTATGTCAGTAGTAACTTGAATGAGATGCATCAACATACCCGGTAAAATATACACTATGCCAAATGTTGAAATTTCTTTACATTCAAAAGAAGCAAAACATGGTGATATTATTTATTTATTTATAGAAAATAGAGATTGCAAAATTATAAACGGAGGATAATATATCCTCCAAAACTAGAAAAGTGAACAAATTATAAATAATAATAATAAAGTGAACACATACAAAGCCCTTAGAAAAGGCCTGCCCTCCAATCCCTTTGCAAATCTAAACACAAATCCCACCAAATAGCACCCCTCGCCTGAGGACGACAAATAAGCCAGAAAAATAAGGAATCTTATGAAGAGTGAGAAAGAGATTTTAATTAAAGTAGTACCATGAGTATGAGGAGAAAGGCAAACACCTCCAGTAGTGAACATATCAGAAAGAATGGTTCAACTCAGTTGAGAGGCTTTACAATTCCATAAACCTTCCAAATTTAGACAGACAAAGCAACAAGACCACTTTACAGCAACTATAAATGTATACTCATAACTGCATCTCCATATTCACTTCAACACAGAAATGCTGCTATAATTCTGAACTTTGAAGGATTTCTATACACAGACTAAATTAATATTTAGCATAAAGTTACTATTAGACAGCCTCCAAAATACTTTAATTATCATAACAAACTAGAACATGTGCGAAAAAATATTCAACTTAAAATCTACTAATTAACAAGTATGTAAAGAATGAAAATCAGAAAGTTGGAAAAAGTTAACCCATACGATAAGGGTCATATAAAACTACCAAAATTAACATACTCTACCTACATCAATGATCAAACTCACAACTTACTTGCGTGATTTAAGCTTTCGTTCAGCTTCCTCCGACCGCATTTTAACATGGTTTTTAGTTGATTCATCCAAGACTCGCTGTACATTAAGCTTTCGCCAAGCACACCCAGATTCCACAAACAAGCCATTTCCATCCTCACCACTTCGGCGTTCTTCATATATATCACAAAGGTCTCCCATCTCCCGTGACCATGTGAATCTAAAGTCCTTACCTCCGACATCAATAACCTGATACAAAATTAGACTGTTTAATGCTATTATTGATCAAACCAAAGTAAGTCAAAACCATGTGAAAAGTGGATTAAGACTCATCTGCATTGTTAGTCAAGGAAATCTCTAGCTATAATTATAAAATGCAAAGATAAGCACATAGTTAAGTTGGTCATTGTCATCAACTAAAACATTACAACTATACAAAGTGGAAAATTGAGGAGATAATAGTCGCTTTCGCACTGTTTATATCTTGAAATAGGTGAAGAAAAAGTGAAGGAAATGTAAAAAATGATAAAAGCTTTTAAACAAACACAATTTCAACTACTTGAATTTCTAGAAAATAGAAAACAAGGTGTAGTGCTAAAATCAAGTGCAATTGTACGTTTCATAATTTGTTATATAGTTGCTTCTCATTTTATTTTCCTTATAATTTTAATAGAGTACTAAATTTAATTTAGTAATTTAGTTGCCTAATGGCCTAATCAGCAAAAGTTCTAGCAATTACCTCAACAACACTATATGTGTATATATAACAAACCCCAGAAAAAACATCACACTAATCCAGAATTATTGACAATAAACCACTACAGTATCAAACTGAACAAACAATCAAATAAGCTAACTAAACATATAACTCAAAACTACATCAAGTTTAATTTTACATAAAACACAAAAAGATAATCTAATTACTAATACGGCTAAATTTCAATTAATGGAAACTTACATTTCCTGAAGGATGATTGGCATTGGCGTCGAATTTGATCCGAGCCGAGCAGCCCTGCGACTCAGCGCGCTTGATCTCATCAACGAGGTCTGGTGCGAGCCGAATAATCATAGCGAAATCCAGAGGGTTACCGGTGACGAGACTGAAAGTTTCTTCCGCCGCGGAAGGGGCTGAAGCGATAGCGCCACCTGGAGTACTGATACGATTGTTGCGAGGGCCGGCGGCGTGACCAACTGATATGCGGCCGCCGGAGGGACGATTGAGAGAGGATTGATGGAAGTTGGGGTGGATATTACGCTTGCCGCCGCTTCCTCCTCCACCTCGGCCGCCACCGCCGCCACGGCCGGTCTTTCCGGAACTTCCGAACATTGTGGTCCGACTCTTTGGTGCGTTCTGATGCTGTTGAAACTGAGAGGGATAGAGATTGAAAGATAATTGAACCTGGAGATGCCAGTGGCAGGGCAACCCAACGGGGAATTGCAATTGGGAATTTTAGCTTTCAGTATATACTTCCCTTTTATTTTGTAAAATAAAAATGTAGTCACCATAAATCTCTAAAATTGCGAGTTAAAATTAATTTTGTGGAAAGGATTGTTACCATTTGACTAAAATATATTAAGGATGTTTATACTGACTTTTAAATTATTATCACTTATATAATTAAATATTAATGATAATTTTTTAATAGATATATAGTAAGTATGATTTTTTATAATTTATATTAATTGCATGTATTAATAAGTTTTGTAATTATATTTGAACGTATATATATATAGCAATACATAATATGATTAAAATTGTTACTCCATTCGTTTTATATTAATTAATTATATATTTTGTTTGTTTTTAAATTTATAACTATTAATCTAGAAATTATAAAAAAGACTTAAATAGTCTTGAAATTATAATTATAATTTTGGGTTATAATTATAAAATTAATAGTTTTGAAATTATAATTATAAAAAATATAGCCCCAGAGAATATATTATTTAGACCAATTGTGATAGTTTATTTAGCTTTCTCGACTAATTGACTCATTTGAACCACGTATTCATAGTTTGATTTATTTTAATCTGTGTATATTTTTTTTTCACAAATTTTTGTATACCTTTTTGAACTATTTTGAAGAGTATTAATACGGCTTTTAGCCTACGTCAACTCATTAAATATTAAGATAAAAATTAATATTTACACGAGTAAATTTGATAATTTTACAAATTATTATTCACATAAATAATAAGTGGGGTTTAATCTCATGTGTGAGAAAAAAATAACAGTTTCACTCATTCATTAGTAATTTATAAATCTTAACCCAGGTTATTACACCTAAAACTATATACTGGAAACCAAATGCATCGATTGAACCAATATCCCAAACTGATTAATCGATTAGGTACCAATTTTACCCAAAATTACATCGGTTATTACCAAAGTAGCAACAGTTGAAAAATCTAAAAAAGGCAGATGAAATTCAGCACTAAATCACATTTAAACAAACAACAACAAATAAGAATGTATTCAACACCAAACCTTTAACATAAAAATGCCAAAAAAAATAAAGATATTCTTACAAATTACTTTAAATAAAGATGTTTGTTTGCAGTTGCAGACTTCAAATCATTTTTGTAAATAGCCTCAAATTCGTCAAAGCATTCAAACCCATAACCATTAACTAAATAAATTTCTCATCAAATAAAGATATTTGCAGTTGCAAATAAATCCTTGTTAGTTGTGAATAAAGATGTTTGCAGTAGCAGATTTCAAACCACGAGAACGATTGAATCAGTTATAAAATATATCGAACCCGAACCACTTTTATAAATCATTTTCCGAACCGGTTATAAAATATATCGAACCAATCGGTACAATCGAACCGATTTGGATAAAAAACCAAAATGACCGATTTATTTGAACAGCTCTACCTATTAAGACAAAACATTTAAAAAACAAAAAATGACGACATGTATATTGGGTATTTCCTAGCGTGTGAAGGAAAGAGTAATAATGCATTTTTGCCCATTTGCCAACTAAAAAAAATCCAAATCACATTTGGATATCATTCGACAAAGTTAAACTATTTTAAGGCTTTTAATTCGACAGATCGAGCAATAACATCACCACCGTTCTCACCCGTGTCGAGGATGATATCAAGTGGTTGTCGGTAAAGATGAGGTTGCACATATGTGAAGCTCAATGCACAGTCGGCCCTGGGCAAGGGTCACCGGGGCAACCGCCCAGGACTCACAGTTGAGAATGGCCTAAACTTTTTTATAATTAAGTTTATGTATTTATGTGTATAAGAAAAATAAGATAATAAAAAGATTAGGGATATTATGCATTGAAAATGATATGTTAGAAAATATTAAATATAATAGTATAATTGATGATTTTACATCTAAAAGTGCAACAATAAGACATTTTAAATAATATTTTGGGTTTAGATTTCATTGGACAAAACTAAAGAAATACCAACTGTAGTTGGTAGATTTTACTGATTACAACATATATTGAACTTTTATTTTTTCAAATTACACCACTAAACTAATTATTATTTTAAAATTGGGTAATTCTGTTAAAAAAAATAAACGGACCTTAATTTTTTATCTACAAACCTAATTAATTACCCACTGTAGTTGACACATTTTACTGATTATACCATTGAACTTTTAATTTTTCAAATTACCCCATCAAACTAATTAAAAATAATTATTTTAAATATTTTTAAAAATAATTATTGTTTTAAGTAAAAAATATTAGAAACTTTTTTTTCTTCATAAAATGAGTAGAGTTTCATAAAATATAGATTCAAAAAAAATTAAAGTGATTTTAAATTAAATTAATGTCTACTTAAATTTTTAATAGAATGACCCATTCTTAATATTAGAATTTTTTTTAAAAACTAAAAATATAAATAAAAATAAAAAATAGTAAAAGATAAATAAAAAATTGATTCAATTTTAAAAAAGAAATTATTAATTTTTATAAATAAATATTATTTTCAAGAAAAAATTGGAAAATTCTTCATATTTTAAAAAATGAGTAAAATTTTATAAAATATAGATTCAAAAATAAATTTTATTTTCAAAAGAAAAAAAATTTAAAAATCAATAAGGTTTCATAAAATTTTAATTTTTAAAATCTATATTTTATGAAACTTTACTCATTTTATGGAAAAATTGAAGTTTCTAATATTTTTTATTGAAAATAATAATTATTTTTAAAAATATTTAAAATAATTATTTTTAATTAGTTTAATAGGGTAATCTGAAAAATTAAAAGTTCAATAGTATAATCAGTAAAACGTGTCAATTACAGTGGTTAATTCATTAGTTTTGTAGATAAAAAATTAACGTCCGTTTATTTTTTTTTAACGGAATAATCCAATTTTAAAATAATAATTAGTTTAGTGGGGTAATTTGAAAAATTAAAAGTTCAATTGTGTAATTAAAACTTACTGTAAGACCTCAGCTTTTATAAATAAAGATGAATTTTCTATAAATATTATTTTTGAATATTATGGAATAAATTTGATATAATGTTATAGTTGTGGGTAATATTTATAAATTTTGCAAAGTAAGCAAATGTTATAAAATATTCGTTTGGTCGGGGAATATTCTTTTTGTGGGGAATATTCAGACGACTACTCAATCATTAGTGGATTATTAACGGAAGTATTGTCGTAGTTAGAAAACGACAAAATTAACTTTCTATAAAAAAATAATTGCCGGAGGTGTTACCGTTAAACTGTTGAACTACCCGGTGGTAAAAAATGCGATGTCTGCGCGTGGTTGCATAATAAAGACACGGTATTGATTATTGATGCTTACGTGAGAAGTCACTTACATTTATACTCAATTATTCACACGAGAATTCACGATCATATCTCTTATATTATTGATTCAATTATTGTCACAATTATCATACGTATAATATGTTATATTATTAATTGAGACGATAAAGTTATAAATGATTAATAATTGTTGAAAGATTAAAAATGTGTTGATTAAAATAAAATGATTTGTGGTAATATTTATTCAATCCTGATGTATATAAAGAGTACATTATAAGACGTTTGTGGTAAGTTTGATTATTTTATGGGGGCCCATATGTCATCATCTAAGAGTCTCTTAAATCGATAAGTAATTACCTTTGTGAATAGTAATTACCTTTGTGAATAGTATTTACCTTCGTCGATAGTATTTACCTTCATCGATAGTAATTACCTTCTTCAATAGTATTTACCTTCGTCAATAGTATTTACCTTCGTCAATAGTAATTACCTAAATCGATAGTAATTACCCTTCGCAAATAGTAGTTGTCCCTTGATATTACCAAGAGTTAAGCGCTTCTTGATTGTTCCAAAGGTTAATTACCCTTCATGAATAGTAGTTGTCTCTTCAATATTACCAAGAGTCATTTTGACCTTCGTTAAGACCAAAGAGCCACCCTCGCTTTTTTTCTATAAATAGAAAAGTTTCATTCTTCATTATTTCTTACGAATTCATTCAAACTCTAGAGAAACTATAGTAGAGAAAGAAGAAAAGTATTTCGCTACTTCACTTTTCTAATATTGATTTTTAAGGTAGGGAATATTATTTGGTGTCTTTCGTAAAGGGTGTTATTATTTCTTATTCATGAAGAGAACATTATTATTTCATTGCTTATTATTCATTGGAATAACTTTGTATCGCTGGTTTACCTATACTTGGTGACATTCTTCTATTTTTCGTTGGAACATCCCATCGTGTGTTTTTACAGGACTGGTTAAAATCTTTATTATTATTATTATTCTATTGGAATATCCTCGTCATGCATGTGTTTTACACGGACTGATTAAAATCTTTATTATTATTATTCATTGGAACATCCATTTTTGTGTGTTTTACGATTTGGTTAAAATCTTTATTATTATTCTGTTGGAACATCTTGTTTGTGCGCTTTTACGCGGACCGTTCCGTTATTTATTATTCTGTTGGAATAACTTTGCACTGCATGCGGATTCATCGCATGCATGATGATTTCTTTTGTTATTCCATTCTTTATTATACTCGGTTAAGTTAAAACTTTGACTTCTATACTCCATAAAATTAGTAGAATATCCTCGATATTTGCGTTTCATCCAAAGATCTTTTCATGAAAATATTCTTCCGATCATTCTTGAATTTTACTCTACAAAACAATGATCATGTTGACAATTTGACGCTTAATAATTCTCGGATAAAATAATTCTTGAACTTGTTTTATCAATTCTTATATCATTGTCATCATCCTCGTGTTTATATTATGTTGAAAGTCAATACGTGGCACTGTAGTGCATAGATGGACTTGGTATGATTATGACAGAGACTATTCGATTGTAATCATGACCGTAATGTTACAAATGATGTGATAAAAATCCTCGATGGTAGTAGTGCATTGATGGATGATTGTTGGCATGATCACGAATTATTAATGAATACACAACTATTCTTGGCCCGTAGTGCATGAATAATTGTGGTCGTGATCTTAAAGAATATCCTGGCCGTAGTGCGGGGGTGATTCGATGATGTGGAATATTTATTAAAGCTAAGTATCGCCTATAACAATGTTGATGAAAAACCTTTTAAATCATAAAAGATAGTAGATTTTATTTTCTACTTGACTCTTTTAATGGATCTTTGGTTCACCGTAGTTAAACTTGATGTTCATTATATTTTATCGGTTTAAACATTGTCAGAGGCTAATGATAATTTATTCGCATTATCTTAGTCATAATATTTCTTCTTGAGCTAGTTGAGCTCACCCTTTCTTTTTTCTTTATTCTTCTGTGAAATGAGAAAATAATTTGGGACGAGTCGGGAAGCGGAGTAATGGTCCAGGAGGATAGCATTAGTAGTCCTCACTATTCGTGAAATAGTGTGATAATAATTGTAATGAGGACTCCTTTTGAGTTTGTTTAATATCTAGTAGACAATATTTGTATTCAAACTCACTTTTTTTTTGTCGATTGTACACGCACAATTATATTAGTAAGTCAGTATTTAAATTTTGTACCATGTATCCGACTACCCAAGATGGGTGATGTATACCTAATTTTGGGGGCGTCACAACAGTATCGAGTTTAGGATATGATCCTGGCTAAGATGTGAGAATAGTACTAGGAGGGGAGAGCGGGAATACCTTCGCTAAGTATGACCTACTAAGTTTATGTCTTTATTTTATTGGTCTGGTCGAATATAGAGATAATTTGTTACATGTCAATTAACCTTTTGTTTTGTGATGATTCTCAAAATGACATCCGAGAATGTTGAGAATACCCGATGGAGCACAAAGCGATCGTTGATTCACCACATATCAATAATCGGATAATGTGCATCGAAGGCGACAATCCTCACGCAAACAACAACACCGACCAAATGATGAATGATCAAATGTTCGAGAGGCTTTATACGATTTATCTGACAATGAAAGTAGAGCGACTCTCGCATCCAAAACGTAGGTGGAAACACGGAAAACTCTCTCGGCGGTCACCGCATTAAACAATTCAAGGAGCTGGGACCACCGGAGTTTAAGGAGAGCAAAACCACTTCGGCTAAGCATGGATAAAGCAGATTACCAAGATATTTGATGTCTTGGGATGCTCAGAGAGAGCAAAATGTTCCCCTTACGCCTTTATGTTACGCGGAGAAAATGATTCATCGGTTGGAATCGGTAGAAACGACTCAACCCGTCAGATCTTGAAGATATCTTGGGAGAAGTTCTAGGAGTCGTTTCAACGACAAATACTTTCCGAAAGTATTCGCATACATGAAGGAGGTGGAGTTTATCAAGTTAGAACAAAACAATATGACCGTGTCGCAATACGAGGCAAAATTTGCGGAGTTATCACGGTTTTCGTCCCACTGGTGGATAATGAAGAGAGAATGGCGCGAATGTTTTAAGAGGTTTGAAGTCGGAGATACGTCAACATCTTATTTCTCATAAAGCGTGTTTGTATTCGGATGTTGTAAATAGGGCTCGATTAGTGGAGCGCGATAACGAGTCAATAACTAAAAAGAAGCGCAAAAGACAAAATTATAATATCAATGAGTAATCATCAAGCGGTGACAACAAGCGTGGAGGAATCAATGGGCGGATATGGTAACCACTTGGTGGTAATCAGGCCAAAACAATAAGAATGGACATTTCAAGAAAAGAAGATTCAACAATGATGGAAAGCGTCAAAGACCAAAGACCAAGTTGTTAAGGAAGGAGAAAGACCACCTATCATATGCTTCAAATGCGGAGGAGAGGACACATCGATCGGCTGCGCCATGTCGTCAAAGCATGTTATAATTGTGGAGAGAAGGTCACTTAGCTCGATTTTTGTTTCCATCAAGACAAATTCAACTAGGATGGAGGCACCAAAGCCGTTCAGGAAAAGTCAAAGCCAGAGTAGTCTGAGGAGAGTGTTTGTTGTGACCTCAGAGAAGCAAGGAACCCGAATGAGGTTATCATGGGTAAGCTTATCATAAACTCTAATGAAGTCTATACTTTATTTGATATTGTTCTACCCATTCTTTTATTTCTCTACTTGCGCTCATCGATTAAATTTGACTCAGGAGAAATTAGACTTTGACTTATCTCGTGAAAACTCCGTTGGGAGAAACCTTCATTACATCCATTTGTTTATAAGTCTTTTTTGGTTCAAATCGGTACCCTCACATTACCTGTCGATCTTATTTCATTAAAAATACTTGCATTTGACGTGATTCTAGGGATTGATTGGTTAACTACTTATCATGCAAAAATTGATTGTTTTCGTAAGGTTGTTAGCTTTCATATTCCTAATCAACCTATTATGCGAATTCAAACGACCAAACCATTAAAATCAATCATGGTCATCTCAAGCCATAAAGCTATTCGTTTATTGAAAAATGGATGTCAAGCTTTCTTAGCTCATGTCATGATTTAAACAAAATATCGTCGATTTTGAACGATATTTCTATTATTAATAAATTTCGTATTCTCGAAGAACTTACGCCTACCCCGAGCGTGAAATTGAATTTTGTATCGACCTTGAACCCGGTATAAAAACCTATTTCCAAAGCCCCATATCGAATAGCTCTATTGAACTTCGGAGTTAAAGACCCAACTGCAGGAATTGTTAGACATTGGCTTTATTCGTCTAAGTACTTCTCATTGGGGTGCTCCTGTTACATTCGTGAAGAAGAAAGATGGGAGTATGCGACTTTGTATTGATTATCGGGGAGTTGAATCATGTCACCATCAAAAATAGGTATCTATTGCCGCGTATTGATGACTGTTTGACCGGTTGCAAGGAGCCAAATTCTTTTCAAAGATTGATCTTCGTTAGGATATCACCAATTGAAGATTGTAATCACCGACATTCCAAAGACTTTCGAGAACTCAATCTGGGCATTATGAATTCTAGTCATGTCCTTTGGATTGACTAATGCTCTGTTGCCTTCATGGATATGATGAACCAAAGTATTCAAGGAATATTTAGATCACTTTGTGGTCGTCTTTATTGATGACATCCTTATTTATTCCAAAAGCCGTGAAGATCATGAGCAACACTTGAGGTCGACACTCCAAAAGCTTCGTGAATATAAGCTTTATGCCAAGTTGAAGAAATGCGAGTTCGGCAAGAAGTAGCATTCCTTGGGCACGTGGTATCAAGTCGTGGAATATCTGTTGACCCAAAGAAAGATTGAAGCTATTCAAAGTCGGGAACAACCTAAATCGATTAATAGAAAGCACGTAGCTTTCTCGGTTTATTTGGTTATTATCGGAGATTCGTGGAAGGATTTTCTCGAATCGCTACTCCATCGACTCGGTGACTCGAAAAAGATACAAAGTTCGGTTGGAGCGAAGAATGTGAGAAGAGTTTTCAAGAACTCAAGAGGAGACTTATTTCAAAGACTGCTCGGCAATACCATCCGGCTCGGGAGGATTTGTCATCTACTGATGATGCTTCGTGCAAAGGGTTGGGATATGTTCTCATGCAACATGGAAAAGTTATAGCTTTATGCCTCGCGACAACTCAAAGAATATGAGAGGAATTATCCTACTCATGATCTAGAGTTAAGCATTGTTATCTTCTGCACTTAAAATTTGGAGGCATTACTTGTATGGGAGAAAGTGGAGATCTTTACGGATCATAAAAGCCTCAAATATTTCTTCACTCAAAAGGAACTCAACACGCGACAACGACGTTGGCTTGAGGCATTGAAAGATTATGATCATACCATCCAATACCATCCCGAAAAGCGAGCGTGGTAGTGACGATTGAGTAGAAAATCATATGCAATCACGAGTGCGTTATTGTCAACGCAAAGGCCCATTTTGTGTGACTTGCAAAGGATGGAGATAGAGTTAAAGACCAGGGTGGACGCATGTGATGATAAGCGAGTATACGAGTAGAGCCGACTTTAATCGATAAAGTTAAAGTTGCTTTCAATTTCTGGACTGGGCGATGCGTATGAGGAAGAAAGTGCAAGAAGGTGCTATCTGGGAAGCAAGAATCGATGAAGAAGGAATACTTGAGTCAACTCCGGACTTTGTGTTCTAACGACCACGATTTAAAGTATAATATCATGATGGGGCGCACAACACACCATTTGTAATCCATCTCAGGAGTACCAAAATGTATCATGATATTTCGCCATACATTTTGGTGGAGCAATATGAAAGAGAGATAATATTTGTTTATCTCAAGGTGTTTAACTTTTCAACGAGTTAAAGCGGAGCATCAAGTACCGAAAAGGTCCATCAGAACCACTTGAAATTCCGAATGGAAGTGGGGAGCACATTACCATGGATTTCGATTCACGGTCTTCCTAAGGTTTCTCGGCGCATTGATGCGATTTGGGTCATTGTTGATAGATTGACCAAGTCTGCTCATTTCTTACCGAAACGGAGAAACTTATACACTTGAACGCGTCTTGCTCAGATGTACATAAACGAGATTGTAAAAGCTGCATGGTATCTTGGGTATCCATAGTTTACGATCGAGACCCAAGATTCACTTCACGATTTTGGGTTAGTTTTGCAAAAAGCTATGGGCACAGACTTACGATTTGAATTTCGGCGATATCATCCTCGACGGACGGACGGACAATGGAGAGGACTATTCAAACTCTTCAAGATCTATTAAGACTCTGTGTCCTTGATTTCAAGGGAGTTGGGACAAGTTCTTACCATTTGTGGAGTTTTCTACAACAACAGTTA
Source organism: Panax quinquefolius (assembly GCA_020205615.1). Classification (NCBI taxonomy): domain Eukaryota; kingdom Viridiplantae; phylum Streptophyta; class Magnoliopsida; order Apiales; family Araliaceae; genus Panax; species Panax quinquefolius. The sequence goes on from CM035153.1 coordinate 174,992,242, forward strand.
TCAAACAAGTATTGGCATGGCTCCATTCAAGCGTTGTATGGAAGAAAGTGTCGATTCTCAAAGATATCTTTGGGATGAGGTGGGTGAAGCAACGTTGTTGGGACCGGAGTTGATACGTATGACTACGGAAAAGATTCAAACGATCCGATAACGTATAAAAACCTCACAAAATCGACAAAAGAGTTATGTTGATCTTCATCGAAAGGACGTGGAATTAGATATAGGAGATCATGTGTTGTTAAGAGTTGCTTTCCATGGAAAGGAGTTACAAGATTTGGAAAGAGAGGAAAACTTAATCCTCGATTCATCGGTCCATTTTTAATCCTCGATCGAGTAGGAAGCGTAGCTATAGACTCGCTTTACCGCTAAATATGTCTCGAGTTCATAACGTTTTTCGAACCATATTATTGAGTTAGAACGGACGAAATAGCGGAAGATTTGACGTATGAAGAGGTTCTCCTGTTCAAATTTTGGATAAGAAGAACATATTCTACGCTCCGAGGTTATACCTCAAGTCAAAGTTTTGTGGAGAACCACGATGTTGAGGAAATGACTTGGGAGTTAGAATCGAAATGAAATCAAGGTATCCTTACCTCTTGACATACTGAGAAGACGTCTACACTAATTTCGGCGAAATTTCATAAGAAGGGAGGTTGTAAAGCACCCAGAACTTTTATAAATAAAGATAAATTTTCTATAAATATTATTTTGAATATTATGGAATAAATTTGATATAATGTTATAGTTGTGGGTAATATTTATAAATTTTGCAAAAGTAAGCAAGTTGTTATAAAATATTCGTTTGTATTGGAAATATTCTTTTTTCGGGGGAATATTAAATGCGACGATTTCAATCATTAAGTGGACCCCATAACGGAAGTATTGTCGTAGTTAGAAAACGACAAAATTATCTTTCTATAAAAATAACTACGAGGTGTTACCGTTAAAGCGCTGATTGAGCTACCGTTGGTAAAATTACGATGTCTGGCGTGGGTGACAAGAAGTATAGCCTGCAGTATTGATTATTGACGCTTACATTGAGAAGTCACTTAGTTATACTCAATTATTCTTACGAAGAATTCTTTGATCATATCTCTTATATTATTGATTCAATTATCATCACAAAGATCATCCGTATAATATGTTATATTATTAATTGAGACGATGAGTTTTAAATGATTAATAATTGTTGAAAGATTAAAAATGTGTTGATTAAAAATAAAATGATTTGTGGTAATATTTATTCAATCCTCGATGTATATAAAGAATTGCATTATGAGACGTTTGTGGTAAGTTTGATTATTTTTTTGGGCCCATATGTCATCATCATAAAAAGTCTCTTCGTCAATAAGTAATTACCTTTCTGTGAATAGTAATTACCTTTGTGAATAGTAATTACCTTCGTCGATAGTATTTACCTTCGTCGATAGTATTTACCTTCTTCAATAGTATTTACTTTCGTCAATAGTATTTACCTTCGTCGATAGTAATTACCTTCTTGATAGTATTTACCTTCGTCGATAGTAATTACCTTCGTCGATAAGTAATTACCCTTCATGAATAGTAGTTGTCCTTCAATATTACTAAGAAAGCTTAACCCTTCTTGATTGTTCCAAAGGTTAATTACCCCAAATGAATAGTAGTTGTCTCTTGATATTACCAAGAAAGTCGTTTTATGACCCTTCGTTAACACCAAAAAGGCACCCTCGCTTTTTCTATAAATAGAAAGTTTCATTCCTTCATTATTTCTTACTTAATTCATCAAAGCTATAGAAAAACTATAGAGAGAAAGAAGAAAAGTGATTCGCTACTTCACTTTTCTAATATTGAGTTCTTCAAGGTAGGGAATATTATTTGGTGTCTTTCGTAAGGTGTTATTCTTTCTTATTCATGAAGAAAAGCATTATTATTTCATTCACATTATTACATTGGAATAACTTGTATATAATGGTTCTACCCTATCTTGGTGACATTCTTCTATTTTTCTGTTGGAACATCCCGCATGCGTGTTTTTCACCTGGACGCTGTTCCGTCTTTATTATTATTATTCTATTGGAATATCACGTATGTATGTTTTCTGGCTGGACCCTGGTTAAATCTTTATTATTATTACATTGGAACATCGCATCATGTGTTTACACCTGACTCCTGGTTCCATTTTTTATTATTATTACATTGGAACATCCCATTCACATGCTTTTACTACGGACCTGCCTGATTATTTATTATTCTCATTGGAATAACTGCCGCGCTCTTGATTATCGCGTTACGTGGTGATTCTTTTGTTATTCCATTCTTTATTATACTGGGTTGGTTAAAACTTTGAAATTTTATACTCCATAAAATTAGTAGAATATCCTCGATATTTGCGTTTCATCCAAAGATCTTTTTTGGAAATATTCTTCACGATCATTCTTGAATTTTCTTCTACAAAGCGAAGATCACGCCGACAATTTGGACGTTAATAATTCCCGGATAAAATAATTCTTGAACTTGTTTTATCAATTCTTATATCATCATCATCATCCCGTGTTTATATTATGTTGAAAGTCATCATCGTGGCGCATAATGCGTAGATGAACTTGGTATGATTTATTACGAGAGAGACTATTCGATTGTGAATCACGTAGTAATGTTCTAAATGATGTGATAAAAAAATCATCGATTAGTAGTAGTGACAAATCATTTGATGGAACCGATTGTTAGCGATGATCGAATTATTAATGAATAATAACTATTCTTTACCAGAAGGTGCGAATAATAATCGTGGTCGCGATCTTAAAGAATATCCCTACTAGTAGTGCGGGGTGATTCGATGATGTGGAATATTTATTAAAGTTCGAGTCTCAAATTTATAATAAATGATGAAAAACCTTTTAAATCATAAAAGATAGTAGATTTTATTTTCTACTTGATTCTTTTTAATGAATTCTTTGGATTCACCGTAGTTAAACTCGATGTTCATTATATTTTATCGTTTAAATCATGTTAGAAATTTAATGATAATTTATTCTGCATTATCTTGGTATAATATTTTTATCGAATTTAATTTAGTTGAAATTTTCTTTCTTTCACCGTTTCTCTTGCGAAACGGTAAAAAAAAATATTTGGGATGAGTCGGGAGAGTAATGGTCCGGGAGGATAAGATTAGTATTCTCACTATTGATACGTGAAATAGTGTGATAATAATTGTAATGAAAGACTCGCTTTTCGAGTTTAGATAATATCTAACAAATAATATTCAGTATTCATTTCTCGATTTTTATCGTATTGCATGCCACAATTATATTAAGTAAGTTGTATTTAAATTTTTCAGACTACGATTCGACTACCCAAGAGATGGGTGATGTATCACTAATTTTGGAGGCGTCACACTTACCAAAGATAAAGTGAGTATTTAATTATTTTTATCGATTTCATTGATATTTTTATTTCAGAGAGTACAATATGATGATTCTTTCGCTTCGATGATATTTTAAAACGTTATTCCTTATCTTTTGTAAATTCTTATAATTTTAATAAAATTAATTAGTTGATAATTTATTTATTTTTTTATTTAATTTATATAAAGAGACACATTTGAGAAAATTTGCCCCGGCCTTAGAAAACCCGCTCTGGCTCAATGGATCTCACTAATTTTTCTGTGTGTTCTGACGGATGAGTATAGGAGGGAAAACGATGAGAAGGGTGATAATTTGTTGAGTTGGATGGGATTTTGGAGAATTATAGTGGGTTTTCGGTGGAGGAGATTAACATTGGATGTAAATTGGGAAAGCTCCAAATGAAGTGTCGCCGGAGGAATGGCAGCGGATGTAGGGAAAAATTGTAAGTAGATGCAGCGCGTATGAGACTGCTCTGGCCTCGAGTGTGGCAAGGATGATTGCGTTCGGGTCAGGATAAATGATTAGGGGGATTTTGTGGCGTGGAGGAGATGTTACTGTTGGTACGTTGAAAGAGGATGAGGCCGGAGTCAGACTAATGTTCAAGAACTTTGAGAAGGATGGATGAAAAGGTTTGAACTTTTTTGGGTTTTTTTTAATCAAATGCTCATTATTTACTATACTTTTTTTTTTTTTTTTGATGATTATTATTTACTATACTTTAACTTTGTAGATATAATGCTTTATTTATTTATTTTTCAAACTATTTTATCCCGTTGAAAAGAAGGAATTACGAAAATACATTATTACCCCTTTTTACATACAATTGGTAGAACCTAAAATGCATGTCATCATTTTTGTTTATTTTTTAAATGCATCTCAAATTAGTTAATAAGTTGGCATAGGTTGAGGATCATATTAATACTTTCAATAATAGTACAGGGAGATTTGTGGGAAAAAATATATGGATTAAAATGAATCCAAACCATGAACGTAGTAGGGACCAAATGCATTGTTTTAACAAGTTTTCATTATCTTTCTTTTCATGAACCAACATGTTCATCGAAATCACTATATATTTAGGATTTAATTTTAATTCTAATTTTTATGAACACGTTGTAAAATAAAATAAATTTTAGCGGACTTGATTTATAAAATGAAAATATATTTATATATCAATAATGAAATAAAGACTAATGATTTTTGTCTCTTTTATATTTTCATATATGTAAAATATTAATACTTTATAGAATATGCATTCGTGACAGAAATTAAAGATACGATTATTATAATTAACAAAAAAAACGATTATAACCCATACATACATAAATTATCACCAAATTATAAATGAATGTGTTTTTTAAGTTATTTTACTAACAAGATTCATAAGTTTGTCTCTAAAGTATCACCATATTCATTGATGCCCAAAGTATAAACTTAATTAATAATGTCGTTGCTAATTAAAATTACAAGCTTACTATCTGTGCTAGTTTCTAAAATAATTTTAAAAATATTTTATTTATAATATGTTTTATTAAACCTCTATTAAATGTCAAAGTTTTAGAGGTATTTTTGTTAATATTATAGTCTATATATCAACTATATTTCTTAAAAATTGAAGAAATTAAACTCGTAAATATTAAAAAAAAAAAAGGAAAAAAAAGAAGTGAAGAATCTATATATCAACTTTATTAGTTATGAGAGTAATTAGCATAAAGTTAATTTTGGTAAATTGATCAATACAGGACACATCAACATTGTATTAGTCAATTGACCAACTTAATATTAAATTAACTTCATGATAACCGAATCCCTTTATTATATTACCCACTCCTTCATGAAACATAACAATCGCAAATTTACAATTTATTGTTATATATCAAGACTCTGGTATGATGAATTAAGTGTATGATAAAAAATATCATTAATCTCGTTTGGTTAGGCTGTAAATTTTTCATTATCCTTCAATAATTCACTAAACAAATCAATGGATAATTTATCTAAATATATTGTTAGGAATTTAGTATGTAATTGGAAGGTTAAGAAATATAAGCACGTATAATTAAATGTTTATGCGTAAACTGTATTGATTCATTAATTTATTTTATTTTCAGTATTAAGTGGAGCATTGAATCTATATATATTTTCATATTAAGTGAGAAGAAATAATCTGGATAAAATTAAAATTTTCAAATTAATTCGTTAATTTATAGATTATTTCTTATATATATAGATACAAGACATGCCTTTTATATATGTAAATAATATATATTTGCCGAAAATATATTACAAATTCTAAAATAATACTTCATCTCTTTTAAAATTAGAGATATAATTTGACTTTTATCGTTAAACGATGACATATTAAAATTCAAAATTGGTAAAACTCATAGAAGTTAATAATGAAATAATTTTTTTGATTTATAATTTTTGCTATATATTATACAAGTTGTATAATTGAAATTAAATGTATTTACATCCATTTAAAATTTAATATATCGTTGTTTCAATTTTTAAAATCAAATTGTATCTCACACCAATTAAATGAAACACAACTACTAAAAAAAGAAGTAGCAAATATCATTTGGAAGAAAAATAAAATAAAAAGAGTGAAACATATAAGTACTAAAAACATTCATAAGTAACAAATATCATTTGGACTAAAAAAATAAAATAAAAAAGAGTGTGAAACATATACTAAAAATATTCATAAATCACAAATATCATTAGGACTGAAAAATAAAATAAGAAAGAGTGAAACATATATCCAAAATATAGGATTAATTACATATTTTAGTACATTTTATAAATAATTACAATAATGGTGCATAGATAAAATAATTATAAAAATAATATATTTTTTCATATTTATTTATAAAATTAATACATTTAAGTATCCTTTAAATGCTCTCTTCCCATTAATTATTATTTTCTTATTCAAACACATTCAAACATACCGGATCCATTTTTTATCTCTTTTTTTTCATCATCTTTCTTCATTCTCTTTTATTGATGTTTGTTCCTGTTTCTCTCTCTTATTTCTTCATTCTCTTTTTTCCTACAATAAACGGACAAATTTTCATCCACAATCCGATGCCCACCACTGTAATTTTGGTAATCACAGCCTTCTGATGATCTTCTACACGAATAAATCTTTGTAGATTCAAAAGCTCTTCGAGTACTCCAAGATTCAATAGTAGTAAATGAGAGGAAGAGGGCGATTTAAGAGAAATTGACCTCATTGTAATATTAATACAATTCATAAAGGATAGTGTATAATTAATGAACAAAATGGTGGTAATGCTTTTGTTTGTTTGTTTTTTATATATATATATATATATATATATATATATATATATATATATATATATATATATATATTGAATTTGGGATTTAGAAGCAGTGCAGCACAGTAATCAATTCAAGTATTATTATTAGCTACCAATTTATTTTGAATGTGATACGGTTGATAATCAAACCCAGGTAATAAACCTTCATACCAAGGTAATCAATTCAGTTTTATTAAGTTACCAATTTATTTTGAATGTGATGCGATTGGTAGCCGAACTTTCATGCAGTTGGTTGTCAAACTTTCGCACCAAAGTAACTAATTCATATTGCGAGTTGTGGAGGTAGATTAGTTATCTGGTATAAAGGTTTGGTTACTTTGATATAAAAAGTTTGAATTACATTAGACGAAAAGTTTGGTTATCAACATTACATTACACATCACTTTCTTATCACTCTCTTATCTATCACTTTCCTATGCAGTGTTCTTATTTTCATTTGGACATGAAATTAGAATTGAAATTTTTCGACATGAAGAAATTGTGAAAAATTAAATATCCACCGCATTTCTCCATTTCATCGACCATTTTGTGATTGACTCTCGCTCTCTCTCACCAGCGAAGGGGGATAAGGAATATGACGTTACCAAACCTTCATACCAAGGTAATCAATTCAGTTTTATTAAGTTGCCAATTTAGTTTGAATGTAATACAGTTGGTAGCCAATCATTCATACATAGGTAATCATTTTAGTTTTTGTAGCTAACCAAAAAGTCATAAAAAAGTTTTAGAACAATAAGAGTTACAGCTATTTATTTTTAAACTTTCTGTAGGGCGAATCTTCTTCTTCTTCTCATTGGCGTTTTGGACAACGGAGATTCGCGGCGGAGTAGCGGACGAGAGGGCAACCTGTAAAGAAGGAGATTCGTGGCGAAGTAGCGGAGGAGAGGGCTACTGTGAGGGAGAAGAAGATTTGAATTTGAATTATTATTTTAAATTTAAATTTGTTTTTGTTGTTAGATCCTAGATATTTGAATTATTAATTATGATAGTTATTTCGGCTTGATTTTAGGTTTCTTTATTAATGTAATTTACATTATTTTTATAATTATTTTATTAATGCACTAATAGTATAATTAATTTCTAATTGTTGTATATTAGTATTAAGGATTATAATTCCCCGGCCCAAAAAAATGAATAGAAAGGTATCTAGTCCCAACTCCCAATTCAAGTGATAAGATTTAGTTTCTAATGTATTTTAATAAGAAATTTAATATATTTTAAAAGACGTGATACACTTATTTCGTTCCATATTATAAAATAATTATTAACATTTGATAGATATTTTGAAATATTTTTAAACTTAAGATAATTAATTGAAAATTATGAAATAATTTTTTTTATAATGAGTAATACTTTTTAGATAATTTACGGCATTTATCATTATATTAACTTAAAAATTTTAAAACTATATAAATTTCTAGCTTCAAAATGATTTTATTTCACAAATTCAACACGATATTATATTTTGGAATGAAAGATGTATTTATATTTATATACTAGTTTTAGTTATGTTAGAAATATATTAAAAGAACATATTTATATATTTTGAGTCTTTGACTAGAGTTACAAATTACAATGTCTCAAAATATATTTAAATTAAATGCAAAATTACATTAGAAAAAAAACGTGAAAAGTGAAAACCGAAAACCTACTTGGGCTTATGACTCATTAGAATTTGGCTTGGAAGGCTTAAAAAAGAGGCCCAGTACAACAAAACAAATAACTGTTTGTACAATTTTATCCATCGCTTTCTCTATTATTTCCGCTGGTTTTTGCCCTTTTGTGCAAGTAAAGAGCAGAGAAAGAAGACCGAACGAACGAACACAATAGAAGTCTCTCCCGATCCTGCGAATTCAAAGTCTATCTCTTTCTCTATCTGTAGCCATGCCGACAGGTCAGTTTTGAGCTGATTTCAATGAAAGTTTAGTCATTTATATGCACAATCATCATCTCATTAGTGTCTTTTCGATTGTATCACCGATGCTCTTTACTGTTATTCATCCTTACGTCTCCTGTAACCTGAGACACAGCTTGAGCTTTCAATTTTATTTATATATAGTAATGATTTTAGTTTAAATATCAGAGTTCACTTCCAAGCTATTTGGGTCTAGTTTAAACATAACCTTCTTTGGGTTCTTATAAAAGTTTCTTTCCTTTTTATTTTGTACGGGCATTCTTAGTTTTAAATGTTCAGGGCTAGGACAATTGAATTTACTCGAATTATTGATTTCACGTGCAATATATTGTAAAACTTTGTTTTTTAGACACATTTCTATCAATTTAAGATTAACTCAAACTTGAATAGTTGTCCTTTATTTTTTAGTCTACAGTAGACTGGAAAATATTAGTGAACGCTTTTGTATCGGGTGTGAACATACTAGTTTGTGTGTGGAACACATAAATCAGTTACCTTAGACCTTGTCTACTAAATTTTGGGATTGGCTCAAGTCCTTTTTGGATTCCCTCCGCTCCATATTTAGGTATCATTTTTATGATTTTTTTTTGCGGTCTTGAACTGATCATACGAATTAAAGTTTAAGGGATCAAATTTGTGGTCCTCAATTAAGTTTTGATATTTACTGTTGATTACCTTGACCACTAAAGTATGTCAAAGCTCCATGTTATTGACTCGTAAGTGAACTTGGTTCCGGTTATAGCTTTAAAACACTATAATGCGCATTGGGCAGGCTTGAAACTTTATGAACTACATTAAGGTTCTCTTTTTGATGTTATTGACATAACAACTGGGTAATATCTGTGCAGTGAGTGTAAAATGGCAAAAAGAGCTATTTTCAGCTGTGGAAATTGATACTAGCCAGCCACCATATGTTTTCAAATGTCAGTTATATGACCTAACAGGAGTACCTCCAGAAAGGCAGAAGATTATGGTGAAAGGTGGTTTATTAAAGGTGACAAGTTTGTAAATGCTAGCAAAGAGTTTTTGTTACATTTTGTATGGTTTATAATGTTATTTTAGATAGCTCTGCAAATTATGATTAATCTGAATGTTGCTGTTAAGCTTTTTGGCGTGTTCATTGACAATGTAGGATGATGCAGATTGGTCAACATTAGGAGTGAAAGAGGTGGGTGATATTTATGTTGCACATGAAGCTTATTCATGGAATTGGTTGTTGCTATAATGCTTCTCGCTTGTATAGGGTCAAAAATTGATGATGATGGGAACAGCAGATGAGATTGTGAAGGCCCCAGAGAAGGGCCCTGTTTTTATGGAAGACCTTCCGGAAGAAGAACAAGTGGTTGCTGTGGTAAGGTTTTTTGCTTTTCTATTATACACAAATTTGAAGTTTAACTCCTTTATCCCTGTATATTTGGTAGGAATACCATTTTCATTAGTGTAACTGATGTTTTTTTATCATGTTAAGTTGGCTTTACTACATTGGAATATTGCTTGATTATGAGAAATTTGTTTCTCCTTTTTATTATTCTTTATCATTACCAACATTCTCTTTTGATCCCCACACTCTATTTGTTTTTTCCCCTTTTACTTTAGAGTATACTTTTCCTCTAAATACAGGGTAGCCACTCTCCTTTCTTTTAAAATTTAAATCGTATCTGAAGCATTTAATCCCTAATTCACTTAAATCAAAAAGTGGAAAGTAAGATTAACATTTCAAGTTTGATTGACAATTCTTTGTACCTTTAAGTCTCTGATATTATAATTTTGTTCGAGATCAATTTACAAGAAGAATCCGTGTCACTTTTCATTTTCTATACTGCGCATGCTTCAACCCGTCTTAAGCAAAGGCGTGATGTTTGGATCTGCAACTGAATAGTTGTTGCATTCTAGTGAAATAAATGTCTGTCTAGCTGATTTAGTTAGTTTCACCCTGCATTCCCTTGTTAGGTTGATGACATATACTATCTGGCTCAGTGTGGCATAGACCATTTTCCCTGAGTTCACGAGTCATCTTTCCATTTACTGAACTAGTTAAGTTCAGAGTAACATGTATCCTTATTTTTCCTACCAGACTATAAAGAAGAAGGTTTACTGCTAGTTTGTAGATTAATTATGCTATTAATTCCTACTTTAAAGCTTTAGTCAATACCAAATCTGCTTGCAGGGTCATTCAGCTGGCTTATTTAACCTTGGGAATACCTGTTACATGAACTCCACTGTACAATGCTTGCATTCGGTTCCAGAGCTAAAGTCTGCTTTAATCAAGTAAATTATTTGTTTTGTGAGCAAACAATGAAACAAACATATTGCATTCAGAATTTTCCCGGAATTTTGGTCTTCAATCTTCATATGTTTGGGAATTTTCTACTTAAATGACTAAAACTTTACTCTCAATCTATTGTTCTGATCAGGTATCCACATTCTGGTAGAAGCAACGATTTGGATCAGCCGTCTCATCTCTTGACTGTTGCAACACGGGATTTATTTGGTGAGCTTGATAAAAATGTCAAGCCAGTTGCACCAATGCAGTTTTGGATGGTATGTCGACCGTTTTATTGAAAGGAGTAAAATAGAAGATTATGCAATAGGCTACAGATTAGTTACTCCATGGTTGAAACAAGGCATGTGAGTTAGTCTGCAAATTTCTGTATAATACGCTGTTATTAATTTGTGACCTTAGCAGAAAAGTTATGCTTCTTGAAGTTAGAGGTTAAGGAAGCTTGCTTCTCTCCAGAATGGAGTTCATTACTCTCCAAAATGCTTCTTGCTTCTTAGTGATATTATGATTAAGATGGTTGGTTGGCCATATATGATTTATTGTGATCCTTACCCGTATTGTATTTCCTTTGGGAGGGTTGCTCGCCCATCTCTTTGTTATGGATGAAGAGAACAGTAATATAGTTGATCATCACTATGCACTTGCTTTGGCCCATAGAACATGGAACTTTATCTACTTTAGAAGTCTTATCTCAAATGAAGTTTACATGTCTTTGCTACTTTGAGATTGCTTATGGTTGAGCTTGCTTGGTAAAAGATGTGTTTGATAGTGTTTAAGATAACCTGTTCCCATATTTGGTTTTATCTTGCTTATTCATTTTCGTTTGCAGGTTTTACGGAAAAAGTATCCTCAATTCGGCCAGCTGAATAATGGGGCCTTTATGCAACAGGTTTAATTAATTTCTTCACCGCATCATATTTAGTTAATATTTTGAATTGGCTGTTGTGCCTTTTGTTTTACATCTTTATATAACGGACAGGATGCCGAAGAATGCTGGACACAACTTTTGTACACACTTTCTCAGTCTCTTAGAACACCAAATTCCAGGTAATTTAGCAGCTGTAATATATTTGGTGGATTGATCTATGAAATCGGCGAAAATGTTTTTGACTTTTGAAGAATTGTCTGCAAACACCATCTGTCTTGGTCTTGGATATCTTAAACTGGCATCTTTTGTTGGTATATATATATATATATATATATATATATATATATATATATATTGTTCCTTTTAATTTTTTTAATAATTAGGAACTAGTGTGGTGTATATTGTCATTTTGGGGCAAATTGCAAACATAAATTATGGGTATTTGGCTCCAGTTCCGGGGATGTGAATTAAAAACTTTTACCTCTTTCTTTTGGTCTAACTTATAAATTTGTTAGCTGAACTAGGATACTTTACTTGTGCTTTATTATATGATGAGGCATACTTTTGATTATATCCTACTGATCAGAAAACTGTTACTTTGTTAAAATTCTAAGTGTGTATAACAATTATGTGCAGTGAAAATCTTGATGCGGTAAAGGGACTTTTTGGCGTTGAACTTGTTAGCAGGTAATTTATTTGTTATGAATTATTTTAGATAAGCAATCATATTATTAATTACTCTGGGTCCTAATTTGGTCAGATGAAAAGGTTTTGCATTAAGTGGTGTTATCTGTTTGATATTAATGATGCTTCTCTTGCGGAATTTACATATATATATTGATCTTTCTTAAATGCTTATTCATTGGAAAAAATTGCTTGTGGATAACACACGATATGATAATTTTTTTTGTGTTGTATGTTATGTATCTCATTTTGCTCTCTTTCATGATATGCTTTTTCCTCCATGGCAGCCGTCTTACAAAGTCAGTGAACCAGGAAACTTTTGATAAAATTATTGTTCATGTGATTCGATATTTCTTGACCATATTCATTTGTGCTCCCCATTTTCATTAACAATACATAATTTCCATTATTAGATGGTATGCAAGTTCTAATGCATTAAGGTTATTTATAAGCTTGTTGTCTCGAATCTCAACTCCTTGTAAGAGTTATCTTCTTAAGAAATAAATTGTCAGCTTCTAAGTTCTAAGTCTATATCTATCTTTGATTTCTTCAGTGTTTTATGTGAGATCTTGTGTAGGATATGCTGGCTCTGGCATTGCATTAAACTGTTAAATGTGTAGTGGCTTCCTTTTTTCTTTCTCTAAATCACTCACTCACTCACTCACTCTTTCACTAAAAATAAGTAAAAAAGTCGGTAATATTCTTTAAATTCCTAAATGATTTGGACATCTAAGCATCTTATAGACATTCCATATGCCTGGAAATAGTTTCATTTTATCTACTGAAAGGGGTTATGATCTTTGAATCCATATTCTTGGAAGAATTGTTTCCCTTTCTGCTAATGATGGATTTGGTAAGACGACGAAACTCTATTAATATGTTGATGAGAATTACGACGAAGTCAACTGCTTCTTGAAAAATACAATTTCATTACTATTATACTCCCTCTGTCCTCAAAAGGATGAGCAAAGTACATTTTTCACACATTAAGATTAGTAGAGTAGAGAAAAGAGAGTAAAAAAAGTTCCAATTTATCCTTAATTAGAGGTCTCACTAGGGATAAACACTTTATTTTTTTATACTTATGAACCCCACTAAATTACATACTTACCCTTCAGTTTATGTATCTTAGCTCATCCTTTTGAGTACAAAAAAAATTGTACCTTTAGTCATCCTTTTGAGGACGGAGGGAGTAGCAATTAATAAGATTAATTAGTTCTGATTTCGCTTTTGAATATATATGCCTTCTGCTATATATTTTTGATCAAGCATTAATTGGCCAACTGCCATTGTAGCATATTTTAAGAAACATTTATGATATATCCGTTTTCACAAGGTCCAGTGAGCTATTAAATTTTACCCCTTAAAAGGAAAAATAACACCGACTTTTCTATGCACATGGTCACACTTGATATATCTGTCTCTGGTAACCATGGGGCTTTACTATTTTTTTTTCACACTGTATTTTACAGTTGCTACTTAGGAAATCATTAATAAGCAAATCATGTCTGTAACCATCTAGTGGATATGGTTTCTAGTATTAAAGAGAGTTATGTTGCAGCATAGTTGGGCTTTTGAGTTTGAATTGTACTCTGAATAAGTAGATACTATGTATTTTGTTGTTTTATTTGGCTGTTGATGTTCAACATTAGTTTTTTACTTTCTGGTAGAGCAGCAAGTACTTTATAGTACATTTGGTCTTTGATTGCATAACTGTGGAAAAACCTGAAAGATGATTGGCTCATTTATTCATATATATCTTGGTGTTAATAGGGTGCACTGTGCAGAAAGTGGTGAAGAAAGCACAGAAACAGAGTCGGTTTACTCTCTAAAATGCCACATATCACATGAGGTCAATCATTTACACGAAGGGTTAAAACACGTAAGTTGTGTTTTCAAAATCATTGCTGATCTCACTTTATTGTTAAAGCTGTTTCAGACATTGTTTCAAGTTCTCACGTTTGATTCTTGATAAAATTAAATTGATCATGTCCAATTTTGAACCTGTTCAATAATCCCTAACTTTGCCAGATGATGAATGCTTAGTTGGCAAACTGAGCTGATGTCCAATCTTTTTACTCATTTTGTTACTAATGATCTAATCATGTCTGGAATTACCATTTTCCTCTCTCTAGATTCTCATTGAAAACAGTGTGTAATATTTATAATAATATTTTTCTTGATAAAATCTGGCCTTCATCCCTGGGGTGATGGACCCAGTTGACAATTTACTCATTCTAGGGACTGATTACAGGGTCTGAAATCAGAATTGGAAAAGTCTTCTCCTTCATTGGGGCGCAGTGCAATTTATGTGAAAGACTCACGTATCAATGGATTGCCAAGGTAACAACTTAATGTAATGTTCAACACCCTGTCGGTTGGCAGCTACTGGAATCTGACTTAACTTACTCTAGACTATGTAACTTTACTACTAATGATGTGCTCATTTCTGTTGTCATGGACGGGCTGATTTCTAGGGCTTGCTCCCTCTACACCGCTCCTATGCTCTATTTGCAATGATGGAGAGTGTGAGCAGTGAATGCTAAATTACTAAGGGTTTATAACATCTCTAATGCATCAGCAGAAGTACTAAATATTTTATCAGCCTATGTAAATAAAGCATGCAAAAATAAATTAAACTGATGCTAATTGTCTGATGGTAATTAGTGCTTTAATTAGCCGGTAGGCCCCTAGCGGTTGGTGGTTCGACATTCTCAAACCTCTTTAAGTGTCTTTTGATAACTTATGTGATTTTGATGAACTCTACACTCACACATGAATGTTTATGAATTTGCGAATTGAATGCTTATTTGGGTTAGGAGTCCCACATCCCACGAATGAGGGAACTTAACTCCTGTTGTCTGCGTCAAGTGCTTCATTTCATTGCTTTACTTGTACATATGGAAAGAAAGCAAGGTCTAGTAGGCTTGTATCTCTCTTTCTGGTACTTCACCTTTTAACTTTGATTTCTTGTGAACAGGTACCTAACAGTTCAGTTTGTCCGGTTTTTCTGGAAGAGGGAATCCAACCAGAAGGCAAAGATTTTGCGGGTAATCCTTTTCTCCTTTATATTGTGAATCAGTCAAGTCTTAGTAGGCGATGCCATTATGTTTCCTTGTAAAAGAAATGAACACTGAGGATTTGAAAGTATTTGCTTGGTATATGCTACTTGGTAGCTCTTTAATTCTTGTTCATTTAAGCTCAGCTCTGGTTTTTTTGACCTATATTATGCAGAAAGTGGATTATCCATTGGAGTTGGACATTTATGATCTGTGTTCAGATGATCTTCGAAAAAAATTGGAAGCTCCTCGACAGGTTTATTATTTTTTCTTTTGTTTTGATATACTCGAGTTGTCTTTATCTACAATAGGAGATTTGCTTATTCTTCTGTTGATGAATTTCATTTTAATATCCAACTATAGACTCTGAGAGATGAGGAAGGTAAAAAGCTTGGTTTAAAATCTAACCAGAAGAGCTCCATTTCAGTGGACAACAATGTTAAGACGTCTGAAGCTGAGGTACATAACCGGTCAATCTACCTACAGATAGATACACCAAACCTTGTGCAAATGTGCTTTAACATATGCGTGTTTCTCATGCAGGGATCATCAAATGGAAGCGGAGAATCATCCAAAGCAACTTCTGAAGGAGGTTAAACATTTTACTTTTTCTTCAATTATCTGGTGGACCGGTTTATCTTTGTCTAAACGGATCCACTACTGTGGTTCAAAACCTTCACAATGATTGAGGTAGCTTGTTTTTGGGCTATGCCCATCTACACAAATGATTTATGCCCTTTAGTGAAGTGTCATAATTGCAATGTGAGTGATGAGTGGAAGCTATTCTTTGTTGCAGATACCTTTATATCAAGCTTTCTGGTGAATATATTACTTTCTGTACATTTAGGGAGTTCTGGCAACCTAGTTAATAACCCTTGTGTTTGATGGTGATTCCATTTACAAGTTTGACACCCTTCCTCAAAAAGTCCTTTTGTGAAAGTGATCCACTTTGAAGGAGCTTAAGGGCTACTTGAATTAAGCCATATAACTTCTTTTCATTATATATATTTGTATTGCTCTTTATCTCAGGTGTTGTGCCTGCCAAAGAAATGCAGTTGACTGGAATATATGATTTGGTTGCTGTGCTGACTCACAAGGGTAGAAGTGCTGATTCCGGGCATTATGTTGCTTGGGTCAAGCAAGAAAGTGGTTAGTTCTTATAGCACAAAAGGTTGCTGAACTATTTAGTCCTTTTTGAAACTTTTTTGTGAATGAATAAAAAATTATTATCCATCACAGGTAAGTGGATTCAATATGACGACGATAACCCTATCCTGCAACAAGAGGAAGATATCGTAAAACTTTCAGGAGGAGGTTAGAACTCTAAAATAAATCTCTAGTCCTGTTATCACACTTGCAGCTTTCCTTTGTTAAAACAAGAGAGCTGCCCCTTTTTTTTTTTTTTGGGTTTTATAGTTTCTATGATGTTCCCATTTTAAACACCAACCCTTAAACCCCACTTTTGATTTGTCTATTTTGGACTGTTTAGTTCACTCCTCTCTATATTTATTAATTGCTTCATGTTGTTTCTTTTCAGGTGATTGGCATATGGCGTACATTTGCATGTACAAGGCTCGATCTGTTCCTATGTAATATCATTTTTCTTGCGGTCTTCAATGCAATTTGGATCATCAAAATTGAACTTGATGGTTGCATAGGATATACATTAAGTTGAAACTTTTGCATTTTCAAGGTACTTTCGACACCGAGTATAATTTGATGATGAATAATATCTCAAATTAAAAATTTCCTTTGCTCTTAATTTAGAATTCAGGAGGTGAGTTGACTATAAATGCTCTGAATCTATACCTATATAAGTTTAAAGAATGAATCAATGGGGTCAAAGCAAAATTAGCAACCAGGAAGTAATCATATGCTTTCTTTCTAAACTGAATTGTTGGTCCCTTGGAGTCTTTTCTCGCGTCTGTTGGTATGAATGACAATAACTAATGAACTAGATAAATTTTATTGTACAGGGGCAGGTGGAGTTGGGGGTAATATAGTTACTATACTACTGTAATTTTTAATTCCCAAATATTATTCATAAATTTATTTTAATATGTCCTAAATATATACTCCGTCAGTCATATTTTTAAGTTTTGGGGAAATGTTTTTCATTTCATGTTTATCTTTAATTATAATTTTAAACAAATATTTAGTCTAGTTATTGTGATATGATAGTAATTTTTTATTTTTTTTTAGTTTTTTTTTGTTGTCGGCAATGACAACTACTGAATTGCATATTTGCATTGCCCGTCTTTGCTGGAACACAATCATAAATGTCTATTAATTAAAGCAATGTTCTAATGCCCAAGGAATGGAATTGAATTGTATTGAATGGTCACAATCATCAATCACTACTTGTAGTGTATGGATTGATCTCTCTCTCTCTCAATCACTACTTATATATACATACAGGGGTTCTATCAATTTGCTGTGGAGTAATTTTTTTTTTTGGTCTGTTTGAAATTTCGATTGGAGTTAAAAAATAAATAAAAATTTAACAGGTCAAAAAAGAGGTTGTTTCACAGCAATCGGTTGTTGTGAATGGAATCCTATGGTTCAACTTAAACGGTTGAATGACATTTGTCCCTTTAAATTGTTATCCACTTTTAAAATTGTCTTTAAAGTGATGTTTTTTAAGAGTTTATGTTCCTCATATTTGACTCTAACTTCACCCATTTTGACTAAATTTTAATTCAATGACCAATTTGATCCAGTTTGACCCAACTCAAAATTTTAATATTTTAAAATAAAATAACTATTTTAAATATTTTAAATATTTTTTTTTAAAAATAATAGTAATATTTAATATTTTAAAATAAATTATTATTTTAAAATAGTTATTTTCTTATTTTAAAAGAAAATATTATTTTTAACAAAATTTAAAATAATAGTAATATTTAATGTTTTAAAATAAATTATTTTTAAATAAAATATAAGTTTTAAATAATAATTATATTTAATATTGAAGGACAAAAGTGTCATTCAAATTTTAAAAATAATAATAATTTTTAAATTATTTTAAGAAAATATTTTTGTAAAACATTATATTAAATAATTATTTTAAAATATTAAATATAATGATTATTTTAAAAATAATATTTTCTTTTAAAATATTAAACATAACTATTTTAAAAATAATTAATTTATTTTAAAATATCAAATTGGGTTGGGGGTTGGGGTCAAATCGGATAGGAGGAACGGAAACGTTAAAAAATACCACTTTAAGAATTTAACTGACAAAAAATAAACTTTAAAAATGACTGATGGGAACCTGAAAAAACAGAAGTGCTCTTTATAGAGGTGTTTATCGGTAAAAAACCGGACCGAATCGGTTTGAACCGAACCGAATACCGATAGTAGCCAATTTCATGAACCGATACAGGTTGAACCGATATACTGAATCGGCGGTACCGGTTTGGTACCGTTTTTTATCGAAAATTAATATAATTATTATTATTATTTTATTTTATTATTTTATTATTATTTTTATTTTTATTAATATTATTATTATTATTAAATTATTAATAATAATAAAAAATTAGAAAACCGGTATATACCGGTCCGGTTCGGTAAAACTGAAGGACCGAAATTAGTATCGAAAAATCGGTATAT
This sequence comes from Panax quinquefolius, assembly GCA_020205615.1. Lineage (NCBI taxonomy): Eukaryota > Viridiplantae > Streptophyta > Magnoliopsida > Apiales > Araliaceae > Panax > Panax quinquefolius. Next base: position 175,011,397 of record CM035153.1, read on the forward strand.
ATTAATTTTTTGTACAGAATCAGATCAATTTTTTATACCGAACCGACCGATTCGGTCCGAAAACCGAAAAACAGAAAAAATCTATTGTTTTGAACATCCCTAGCTGTTCAGCCCAACTTAAAAGACTTATAGTTACATGTGGCCCAACGTCCTCTCTTTCCATCTGATTAGACTAGTTGGCAGAATAAGGTGTCGGATAAAATTAAATAATTAAGATATAAATGAATAGTAAATATATTTTTAATAAATTAGATAATTTAAATGAAATAATATCTAAATTTAAAAAGTTGTTTAATAATTAAAAAATATAAATATTTAAATAATTTTTAAATTTAAAAATATCTTAAATTAATTTTTTAAAAATCAATAATAATCTTAAAATTTGAAATGGAAGGAGTACAATATTTATGAACTCCGTATATTTAAAATTTTCATTAAAAGATAATTCTTAATAATTTAAATTTAAAATTTTCTTTTACTGATTAAAAATTATAAAAAACAAATAAATTTTATCAAATAAATTTATTCTCAGAAGTGAAATCGTTAAGAGAGAAACTAAAACAATATATACTGTTACTATTTGCTATCTAATATCCGTTCCATATGATTAGAGTAGTCGGCACAATTAATTAAGAGGTAAGAGGGTCAAAGGTTAACTAAATTTAAAACAGCAGGCCCACGCACGTGCATGGTTAGTTGAGGTTGGAGTCGTAAAAATCAATCTATTCAAACATACACTACACTAGTCACTAGGTAGATTGGTCCCACCCAAATTGCACATATGGGTTCTGGGGCAGTGCCCCTGGCCCTGGTAGAGCAGTTGATGCAAAATCTGGGGATAACTATAATTTGACTTGACCATGTCAAATTAGGAATATATATTGCTTAGATTAGATTAGAATTAGAGTGGAAAGATGAACCACCACGGAGGTGAGGTCCATATTGAATGAAGGAGTGAGTGAGTACCCAGTCGTTAGCTACCAATCAAATCAACTCGACTCCGGTCGGGTCGGGTCGAATCATCATCATCATACTATGCACTAGCTCATTTCAAAAATTATATGATGTTTGTTTTGTTTTTTTAAATGATATTATAACAAGGGAGATGGGGGCATAATAAAATTTATTTAAGAATTTGGGTGTTGGAGAAACCAAATGCTGCCTGCTAAGCCAAAACTAATAAAATGTACAAGTAGAACAATCAAAGGGTCCAAGTGTAGGTTAGGTAAGACTTAAGAGTGTAATAAGTAGAATATCAAAAATATCTTTTCTTTACACCACTCCCATCTCTATTGCCATATAAATCCGCTAGAATTACTAGCGGATGTAAATTTCGTGTAAATTCCTTGGGCTCTATCAATCTGTTTGGATCCCGGGTTGGGCCGCACCGTCAACAGATCATCCATGACCATCAAAGCGCCAAAGAAAGTGGCGGATCTGTTAGTTATGGCGACTGAAGCCACATGAACGGCCGTGGGGGTTGGGCCATTTATTCTGTCATGGAAGTAGAAGTGGAGATGTCTCTGATAGTGTTCAATACAAGCATCACATCATGCCGAAAAAGAGACCATTCAATTTATCAAGCATCACATCCATTGAAGAACTCAGAACCCATGCATTTGATAGAATATTTTTTAAGAATTACTTGGCCTAATAGTCAGGGGGCATAATCGGATGTGATTATTTTAATTCCATCCGCTAGTAATTCTGGCGAGAAGCGATTGATTGTCCTATATATATACGGAGGAAAGACCATAATTTAGAAGTTATTGAAAAAGGGTAGTGTAGAGCGTAACGATGGAGCGAACGAAGTTTCTGCAGAAGATGGGACGTTAAGATTCTGTGGAGACGCTTCTGCAGGATGCAAGTTCTGGCGCCAGAAAGCGGGTCGGCGGAGTGAGTTTTAATGATTCATTTTTGAAAGGACATTATGAGTATTTGAGATATAATGTGAAGTAGGGTTAGAATAGAATTAGTACTTATAAATACTATTTATTGTAAAATCGTATGTAACTGAAATCATCAATAAAACAACAAGCCGCATGTAGATTACCCAAATTGAAAATTCACGAAAATCTTTGTGTTAATTTTCTACTGTTTTGTGTGTGATCCTAATTCTAACATATATATATATATATATATATATATATATATATATATATATATAAAAATACAATTGATTTTAATTTTTTTGCTCATTTTAATAAATCATCTAGACCGTCTAAAATTTGAGATAAATCCCACCGTCCATATAGTGTCGGAGTTACGATATACAACTAGTATATATATATATATATATATATATATATATATATATATATATATAAGGGGAACTTACTCGTGGAAGAAAGATGAGCATTCTCTAAATCCTAAAACCCCGATTGTTGATTGTCTATTATTTGAACTTTGTATCTAATTAAACAAGGTATGGAATATGTGAGCAGATAGATGGACCTCCCATCAAGTTCCGGTCGGTCGGTCGGTATATATGTTAACACCCAAATAGAAGAAGATTAGGGACGCAATAATCTAAAGGTGCTAAGTTGGTAAATTAAGCTAATCTCTGCTATTGTTTGCATCAACAGGCTAGGCTGCCTTGCCTAGCTCACCAGGCATAATTTCACGCCTCAAATGACATGATATTATTTCATACCCATTAAAAGAAGGGCGATGATAAAAAAACACTTGATTTTTTTTACAAAATACACATCATAGTGTTAAGTAGTAAAGTGATAATTAGATTTGTTTAAGCACACATTAATGACTAATACTCCTATTAATTAAAAAGAAAATCAAAAAAGCATATAAACCTTCTCTCTCTCAAAGGTCTATAGAAAGAAAGCTTGAACCTGGTTTTTAAATGGCAAGATCAGGCCACCCATTGGTACCAGTACTACTCCAACAGCTAGAATCTCCACCATTTTCAACACCCAAAAAGTTGTCTGAATTCTTGCTATTCAGAAATGAGTTTCTGATCACGTTGGATGATCCCAACCCATAATTCTGATTCTCAGCAAGTTCACCCATGGAAGTTAGACCCTCTAACATATTCCCATTCGCCTCCAAAAGCGAGCTGAAACTCCCACCAGAACGATCTTGATTGAAGGAGGCATAAGATAATTTAGAAGCTGAAGAAGGTGCTTCTTCTTGTTTTGGCTGAGCAGATTGAGGAGTTGAAATTGACGAATACCGTTTTGGGTTTGAAGAGCGCTTTGTGTTCTTGCGGCTGCCACCACCGATGGGAATGTTGCGAAGAGTTCCCCCTTTAGTCCAATACCTTCTACAATTCTTGCAAAAGTGGCGTGGCTGAGAGAGATTGTAATTGTTGTAGTAACAAAATTTGGTATGTAATGAGTCACATCTCGGGCATTTCAGGTGTTCTTGTTCAGGGAATTGAGGGTTCATCTGTGAATAAGTTGATGGATGATCTTGCATTTCGATATTCTCTCCAAATTCAATTAATATTGCTAGCAGCTTCTTGGATGGGATTTCTTTTCTTGGGGATGAAGATGACCTTTTGATTTGGGCAACACCTAAAAATGCATGTCCTTGGGTTTATAAAGATCGAAGCTAGCTGATAAAGAGAGAGACAGGAGGAAAAGAGTACGCACGTGATCTATCTAGCTAAATATATAGTATGAGTTTTAGAACAAACCAGAACCAGAATAATTTAGTCGTTCAGAGAACAGAGAAGAAGGTTCAAGAGAAAAGAAGAAGAAGAAGATAGAAGACAATTTGGAATTGAGCTAAGAATTCCTTCATGTGAATGAACAAGCATCTTATATATAGATATAGATATAGATATAGATAAAGATAAAGATATATATATATATATATATAGAGAGAGAGAGAGAGAGAGAGAGAGAGAGAGAATTTGAGTACATGAGTCGTTCTCAGTTCGACTCTGTGAATTGGTTAAACCTTGCCCTAGAGACTCATTCCGTAATACTAGTATAGTGAATAGTGATAGTCCCACAGCCTGCATAATTAATTTGTACAAGCCCGCAAGCTTTGACATTCGGAGTATATATGCCGAAACCAACTACAGTATTAATTTAAATTCAGTTTCTCACTTCTCATGTCAAAATGTAAAACCGACCACCTTGTTGTGTTAAAATAGAATTGTGATGGTAAATTTGGTAATATTATGTTATTTTATTTAAAAAAAGATCTTTATTAATATTAAAAAAATTTAATTTAAAATAAGACTCTTGTAGTTGGCGTGCAAATGAAGCAGAATTATTATTATCATTATTAGGAAAAGAATGATGAAGAATCATTCCGATTGGATTTTCCCTCAAATTCTCGCATTTTTTCCCTTCAATTCTATCAGCCACCCAGGATGGATGAAGAACCATCAGCCAATGCCAGTAGACAGTAGTCTCTTTCTCTATCTCTTTCCAAAATATTGTCTTCGTCCCTTAATATAAATCGTTTTAGAATCATGTACAAGTATTAAGTAAATAATTATATAACATTAAATATAATATCAATTGTCTATATTATCCTTGTATTGAAAAAAGATAGTGTTATTTATTGGACAAAAAATAGTGAGAGAACCAAAATTATATTTAATACCTAAATAATTAATACTTACTTGAAATTCTAAAACGATTTATATTAAGAAACGGTTAATAAATTCATAAGAGTAAGATTTTCTGGTATTGTTTATGTTATTAGAGTATTTTTTTATCCCCGGAAAATTGCTACACTACTATTTTAAGTGGTAGGATCCTGATTTGATTTATGGGTAAAATTATTAGACTTCTTAATTAAGCTCATCCAGGAATCATCTCACTGAATAAAGGGGACTTCTTTCATCCCTTAATATATGTGTTTTAGATATTTTTTTTTAATTATTTGTCATTTTATATAATCTAAAATAATTAATTACTCTTTTCAAAATTATTCCTCATGAGAAAATGTTACAGATGAGAGAGAATGAGATAAGTGTGATAATTATAAGAATTTAACTGTATTATAGATAATTAATATTATATTTATATTGTAGTAGTACTATACAATTATTTTTTAAATTTTTATGTACAATTCTAAAACCAGGGAAGAGTAGATGAGATGATTTTATGTTGGTTGTCATCATCATTTCCCGCGTTTCGTTTGGTTTGTTGGCGTGCAAGTGACTTGATTGCTTAATTGGTTTTTGCCTCTTTTCGTCTTCCATCACCAAAATCCCACGTGGAATTTGTTGGGGTCAATAATAGGTAGACGCACAAAACGAGAACAAAATTCATGAGTGCCATTGCCGTCCCTTCAAAAAAGTAAATTTTAAATTACATTTTTTGGTTCACAAAAATTTGGGTTTTTTCGCCAACTGTTAATAATTTGGTCCCCCTGCTCACTTTAAGTTTCAAAAATATCACAAAAATGGACATAAAAACCCTTCCGACTGCAGTAGGCACTCGACCAAACAAAAACTGAGGCCTGTTTTAGATTTTACCTACCAAGTCTTCACACTGCCCGTTTACCACGTGTAATAATTGATTTGCTTATAATTACTATTACCGACCAATATCAGTTTTAATTTTGTTCCAAAACAAGTATTCAAAAGCTAATTGCTTAATTTATTGGGAATTTTTTTTAGTCTAAAGTAATACTCTCTCCATCCCAAATTATTTTTTTAGTCAAATTGATTATTTTTAGAATTAATAATTAAGTATATTAAAAAATATTTTTAAAAAATACAAAAAATTGGGATTAGTAGTAAATTTTATATACTTTATTTTGGTTATAATCTCTACACCTATATTTTGTCCAAAATGATACAAAAATTAGTTTTAAAAATGATCAATCTGACTTTAAAAAGTCAAAATTGGGATGGATGGAGTATTTAGCTTATATTTTGAAACAGATGAGTATTATTTAGCTCTTCTTTTCTTTTATTTTTTTTTATTTTTTTAAAGTAAATGTTTTAAACTTTTTGCTTTAAATGTAAATTTCCGTTGACTTGCCTAGAGCGGTGGTTGGTATTGCAGCTCTTAGTTTTGCCCACAGTACATTAAAGGACAAGCAAGGAAGAAGAAGAAAAACTGAAAAAGTATCCATCAGGTAAAGCCTAAAAGCTCCAACTTAACTCGCTAAATATGTAGTACTACATGTTTTCTCTTTAACATGGCCACGATTCCCAATTCAACCTTTCTACTGGATTAATAGCCAAATTAAATCCAAGCTTGTTCACATATTATCCATATCTTCAGCTACATGTCACTCATCTTTCTAGCTTATAAATCTCACAACAAGCCCTTATAATGCTCGTTCAACCTTGTATCGACATTTCAAAACGGATGTTGCATTATCGTTTCCAAAATGGAAAGATATAATTTCTATTGGTTCTGGATACTGTATGTTGAGGATGCAGTTTCAGTCATTGATACATTCGTTTCAAGTTCAAATATATAGGAAGGAACCAAGGTTCTGTCGGTGATTTCAGATTTGAATGGAAACGGCCAGCAAAAAGCTCCTAAAAAGGACGATCACAGGACACATTGCCCCTATAAGCCTTTCTTTTACTACCTTATATCTAACCAACTGCCCACCAAAAAGATAATACTATAAACGATGATCCCTAAAAGGCATTTTTTAAGAAACAAATGTCGCACGCAGCACAGGCTTCATATACATGTAAACTCAAAAGTTATTAAATCCTTTTTTTTTTCCTTTACTCTTCTAAACATAACCAACTTATTCATGATATTAAAATCCAGATATGAAATCACCTGGACGGACACCATGAAACCAAATTAGATCCACTCGGAGAGCCTATAACTACAAGTGAAACATGATAGCATTAGCTTCAATGTACAACATAAATATTACAAATCAAAAAACAGTCGAGTCACTTAATTTCCTTCTACAAAAAAAAAAATATACTTTAATTAAAAATCTGTAAACAAAGACAGGCTACAATGATCCTAAGAAATTTAATGGTATCCAATAAACTTAATAAGCTAGAGGCCCTGCAAGTTAGCAGCAGCTCCTCCCTACAAGATTTGAGTAAACTACAGTCACCCTAAAACTTAAGGGCAAATACTGGTGACATCCTTTAGTTCATGGTTGTAGGAAAGCTACAAGTCCTTTAAATTCTTCACTTCAACCCAACACAATAAGAAGGCAACTGCATCTTTCCTCGAGCAGAACGTTTAAAAAATAAAATAAATGGAGATAGTGCAGAAATGGGACGAAGTAAACAGGAAGGAAAGGTAACCGTTGACAAGTTACTTGCAGATTCCAAGACAGCGAACCCTCTGAACGTCGACATTAACTCATTAAGGCACATTCTACATATTTTACGAGACACTTGAACGCAAATGGCAATAAAGCCTTGAGATGTTCAGGGAAAAGCCTTCTCCATCAGAGACCCAAAAATGTTAATCCAAGAAATACATTTCTGCCGGGATCCATATTTTATGCATAATACATGTACAAGCTATTCGCAGCAGCACAGGCAATTGAGTTTTCACTTGGATGCCATGCCAGGTGGAGTAACTTTGTTGTGAAATCAAATGAATTTCCATTTGCATCAATCCCTGGACTTTCGACCCCTGTCATAAGATATTCAAATATTTATTAATTTGCTTTGAACTGGAAAATACAACTTCTGGAAACAAGAGGGAAAAGGAGACGGGAAAGGGAAAGGAAGAATGCTTTGACCTCGTCTGACAACACGTGTAATGCTGCTTAGGGATCTAGAAGGCCTTGAGGGCATCTGAACTTGTCTCCTGTAAAAACATATAAAATTTTACTGTCAGTACTAGGGGTCACCCATGTGATAAGATGAAACTGCTCCATAGGCATTTAAATGAAAAGTTAACAACCCAAAATAAGCTGAAAGGGAAAGGCAAAGGGAAAGTTATTTGTTTTTTGACTTAACATGTTCAGCCAGAAATAGAGTGACAAGGAGTGCAGTTTGACCAATTGAAACATTTTAAGGGTGAAGAAACCAAACTCCCTTGAATGATTTATAAAATAGTATTCAGACCCTGACAGGAAAATAATTGGTCTCCTACTTGTAAAGATCCATTTAGTCATATAGATACCTCATGGGATTTTTGCTAGCTTCCAGAGTAGTTACTTCAGCACTGCCCGGAGCAGATCCAAAAACTCTGAATAGATTGCTGAAATCATATAAATTGATATTAGATGCATGGTAAAGGAAGCAGGGATAGCAATAACTGAAAAAAATGTGGTAGTAGACCTGTAGGAACCAGTTGCTACCCGCTGACCATCGCCACTCAAGCAACACTCAAATTTGTCAAAGATGGAATCATTTTCATATAAATCACATAGCTGCACATAATAATTGTACAACATCATCAGTTCAGTCACAATATATAACAGCAAGAATTGCTTAAATATGTCTTGGGAGAGGAATTCACCTTTGGTCTTAAATACTCATGAACCTGGAAGGTGGATACTGGCCCAGAATCCATATTAATGTCCCATAACTAAATAAAAGCAAGACATGCCACGGTGAGAATTGAAAAAGGCCATGTCATATAGACAAAGTAGAATTTAAACAATAATAATGCAAAGGATAAAAAGGGAAAATAGATGGAGTGAGATAATAATGATGTAGGTTCTAGTGGGCATATTTTGATAACAAGCAAAAACATGCATTACATGGCTAAACATCATCAGGATCCAATATGCTTACAAGTTTCAACACTAACAAAAAACAGAGGCTTATGTAATAGAAGCTCCTACAAACCTAATGAACTAGCTTCAACAGTTCCAAATCATACTATTGCCAATCTGATGTAGAACAAGCTCTTATAGATTTAAGGAGAAACTTGATCAAAGCAAGTCCAGACGAGGAAACCACAAATTTTAACTTCAGAAATTCATATCTTTTGAGTTTAGAGTCACATTGTAATCATATATATTATACTCTGTAATATACATTTATCTGGCAGCTTATGATTAATAGAAACAGGAGATTTCTCATCTTTTCTCATAGAGGATTATAGGATTGTTTCTTCACCTTTACTTTTCACATACCACAGCTGCCTCACAATCTCAATAAATGCTGACATTACGTATAAATTAGAAGACAATTATTTATCCATGTTCACATAGAAGAGTAGAGAAGCTTCTGTTTTCCTGATCAGGTAATTAAAATACCATTTTCCTTAGCAACACAGCCCTAGTAGTTTACAAGCCTGAACCTTCGGTTGGATGATGAAAATTTTCTTAGCTTTTGAGATTTTATGTAGGCTTCAAAATAGATTTCAAAGCCATCATTATATCGTTGATTGGGATGGCTCGGTCTTTAAACTTCCAGTTTCTAAATTTAATACACAATGACATGATCAAATTATCACCTTGACCAAAAATCAAGTGAATCTATTTTTCTGCAAGCACCTTTGCACATGTCCTAGTATATATCAATGGACCTGAGTAAATAGGGCATATTGGATGTTGAATACAGCACAAAGTCAAAGACAAACAAAGTTCTCAAACTCCAAAGTATTAGCATCTAAAATGCTACAATAGCAGAAAATTCATAACAAGTGTACCAATCAAGTAAATAACAAGTATCTAGCAACATAATGTATCAAATCTTTAGGGTCGTGAAATCATTAAGAAACTAGCAACTTAATGTATCACACCTCTAGGATCATGTAATCATCTAGTAACTAGCAACATAATGTATCAAACCTTTAGGGTCATGTAATCACGACTTAATATATATCTTCCATCTCTTCCAAATTTAATATCAGAAATTGAGGCTATTATCTCGGTGAAAAAAGATCTTGAACCAGGTGCCTCCTGTTCCTCAAACCTGTAGAAATCAATAATGGGAAAAATCATGTAAATAAGAGCATGAGGGGAAAATGTGAAACGCCGGGTGCAGCGTCAGGAGTAAACACTTACAATTTAGAATGTGTGTCACACAAAGCTGATTGCCGCAAATCAATAAGACGGATGGACCCTTTCGAACTACTATATGCTAACGTGTTGCAATGTGTAGGATGAAACTCTGCTGATGTTATTACCTCTGCAATCAGAAATAAATACACAGTAATTACTTGTCAAAACACACACACACACACAGAAGGACAACAACATCTAATATCATAAAACAAATAAGCATAGATCTTAAACCTAGAAAATGTTGCATAATTCAGAATTTTTTATCAGGACAGGAGGCTCCAAATTCACTCATTCATTACAAAAGTGAGCACTAAGTTGGTTTCTGTCCAAGTATGTGCATACTTCAGCAAATTCAGAAACAACTGATTTACCATACATATACACCACCAACGAATAGCCCCCCCCAACCACCACGAAGAAAAGTTTAACAAACAGGAGGTTTTTTTATTTTTTGATAACTCCAACGGAAGGAATAATTTAACTATATTAAAGAAATAAAGCTACGGAAATCCAGATAGTATGTGAATCCAGATTACTAAAATGTTTGACAATAATTTAGTAAAGCAGGTATCGTCTTTTTTTAATCAATTGTAATTATTTTCGGTTTTAGCTTTAATAATCTTTCTTTTTTCATCTCAATTTTCAATTCTTATATCCAAGTTTCTTAGAAAAAGTCACAATTTCAAAAGCCATTTAGCAAAAATATATTTCGCTAATTATGTGAAATAAACAGGAAAAGCAAATTCTTTTGAATCTAAAGTACAAAGTAGAAGCTATGCTGCATTTGAGCATGTTTTATTGGTCGTTCTATACCGACTATTATCTGATATTGGAGTACTGTTTACATTATTTTTGAAAATAAAGAAGAGAAACGTTATCCAAAGGCATTCTGTGTGTTCTCATACATGAAAAAGAAAACCTGGGTTTGAAAATGTTGTCCTAACAGAACCTTAATAACCATCGATAAGAGAATAGTGACCAGTGGGTTCCATACAGGCAAAACCTTGGTTAGCTACTTTTTTATTTCTATAATCAATTTTAGCAAATACTTTTCCCATTTAATAACTTACAATCAGATCCTGGTAACTAAATATTTGCAACTTGACAATTTAAAACAGAGTTTTCAAGTACTTAAATATTATTTAATGGATGAAAATGGGAAAATTTATAATCCCGATCGATGTTGTAACATTATTTTGAATCTATTCAATTTGAATTGGTTTTTTGAATCCCCACAGAAGAAAACTATTTGATCAGTGAAGATATAATAAACTATGCAAAATGTATGTGGTCCCGTGCACAGCCAAAGATTAGGTCATATGCTACCTCAAAAATTATAGATGCACAGGATTTTCCAATAACCATACCAGTTAGATCCTCCATATTTGTAGGCTTCACATCAACAATGTTGAAACTTTGATTACTAATCTCCAAGTTCCAAAGGTTTATTCGCAAGTCATCAGCTGATATAAATGTTTCACCATCACTGAAAGGAAAGAGAGGGAGTTAGTCATCCAGAAACCATGTTACTATTAAGAGACAGACTAGAGCTGCATGCATATAAAGACAGTGGCAGTGCATTACATTGCAGTTCACTCATCACTGAGTTAAAAACATGAAGCTATGTAAATTCGCCAAAGTGATATTCAAATACTGGATTGAAAGAAAGTTATTAACTTAGATGAAAAATGTAACAAACAAAATATGCCAGAACAATAAAGATCAACAGAAACACTTTGTACAAATAATCCGAAGAAAATCCCTCCATAATTCCCCCCTCCCCCAAAAAAAAAAAAAAAAAAGAAGCAAAGGGGCTGGACTCATTTCTTCGGTTAATTTATTGGTCAGAAACTAGAAAATTCACCTATATCCCACAAAGAAAAGGAGAGAAGCATGTATCAAATGTTCTGATGGTCAAACTTCATTTATAATTAGGAAATAACAATGTGATGCAAAACCTATGTCATCACATGCTGCATAAGACTGAGTGACCAACATATCACATGCCAAAGCAAAACCAGCAGCCACTCAAACTTGTAACCATAAAGTCACCATTTTTGGGTTTAATTATATAACGTGAAAAGACAATTGATACATGCTCAATCCAGATGACTGACTTTAGCTTTTGATTGAAATCAGCGTATTCAGGGATGATAGATTTTGCTTTTTTCTTTAGCCTTAAGGAAATATCACATGTAGCGCAAAGGACATCAGCAGTGTAAAAATAACAAACAAGTGCAAATACAGAACCATCACCGTCATTCACCGAGCCAGTAGCAATTAAGTAATATTATTGTGATCATATTTTTTTCAGAAGCAAATTTTCTCCTTTTATTTTCTGAAACGAGTGTGGGGCGTGTTTTACCAAAAGCTACGCATCTAATCTGTTTAAGATTTAGTAGGTTTTTTTATTTGATAAGTCGGGTTTAGTAGGTTCCTTGAATGCAGAATATAAAAATAGCTAGATTTTACCATTTCAAATTACACTTCCAGCGGAACAACTCAATAAAATATTTCACAAATATCATGACCATCATAACTATCATGATTACTTTTGCAAATAAATCTCTAAGGCAGGAACTCAGAATAAGTTAGTGCCACAACGCAATCAGATGATTTCAAGACTTCTGTTATATACCTTCATCTAGAAAAGAGAGTTCTATTTGATTATTGACCTTTTCTTTTACACATATCAAGGTTTTCCTAGGACTCCTTATATATCGTCTTTACTTGTATATAAATGCAAATGTTTGCCTAGGCCAGGTGTGGGAATTTTTTTTCGGTTTTTTTGGTTTTTGGGCTAACTGAACCGGTTCAGAACAAAACGAAGCCGGTTGGACATCGGTACATGTAACCAGTATATACCGACCGTACCGAACCGGTTTACTGGTTGAATATTAAATCCTTAAATTTTATTCCCTAATTGTAAGTTATCCATTTATTCCCAAATCCCAAATCAAAACTCAACCATTGCCAGCATCTCTAATACTACTCTCTAGCTCACTGCACATTATCGTCATCGACTCTCTACAACATCATCGTCACCATTATCTTTCTCTCTCCAATCTCATTTTCTATCTTTTTCCCGGTCTCCGACTCTCCATCGTGTTTTGCTTCATGGTTCTTGGTATATTGCTCATTTCAAGTTGCAAATTATATCACAATTGACATTATGATCTGGGATTTTTTTAATTACCTTTTTAGTACATTATGCAGTTTTGTGGGGTTTTCAATTAATAAATGGGTAATCTAAATATGGAATTCCTTGAGCTAGGGCCTAGGGTATGTTCAAATTGGATGGAGAGTTTGTTGTTTAAACTCGAATCTGTCTATTTCTTCTTTCCCAAATGCTCTCTATCTCCTTATTTATTTCTAATTTTAGGTAAACGGTGTGTGATGGAATGTATACAACTATCTATAACTATAAGATAGACTAATTGATCTGCAATGTGTTCAATTTGTGGTTATAATAATTAGAGTTACTTTTTCTGAACAAAGTTGTATGGTTTGAATAAATTATGCATCAGTAATTTTTTTATTTTTTGGATCACTAGTTTGTACTCTTATTATATTTTTATGTTCATATGTTCTGATCAAGTGTTTTGCTTCATGGGTCTTAGTGTATTGCTCATTTCAAGCTGCAAATTAGGATTATGATATGCAAATAAATAAACCAGTACAACTTAAGTAAAAACCGGTATCGTTCCAGTACCGAACCGGCTAACTGGTTCGGGACACCGGTCTAATTGGTACCGGTAGTATCGGTACGTAATTTTGAACACTTTCGGTAACTGGTTCGGGTCAGTCCAGTACGGTTATTTAGCGATGCACAGTTCTAGCCTAGGCCACACTCAAATATAACTTTGCACAAGTAGTATAAAATTTAATACTAAAAATTTATAAAAGAAATTGTCCAAGTGTGCCCTAAGCAAATAATAATACGCGTAAAAAAATTAACAAGTCAAATAGGGCTATCATTTCTGAGTAAAGGAAGCATATAAATAATATGTATTTTTATGCTAAAAAATTGCATTTTCATCTTCAGTTAAGTATCATTCTTAACTTCATAGGTGTAGCTAAATCGTCTGAAACTTTAACTTCTTCACAGGATAATAATATATATAAATGGCAAGAGAAAATTACAGATTATGAGAAAAATTAGTCATTTGAAAAATAGAGTACACGGAGACAAAAAAAATCATATTAGTGAAGGCTTTGGAGTTCTTTGCAATCTATACAGTTCTGAAAATCAAAAAAATTCTACACCAACATATTATTTGAAAAGCTTTATGTTTTGATAAATCAGTTGTAAATCTGTTAGAAAAATCTACTAAACACTTTCAAAAAAAAACATGATGTTATAAGAAAGCCGTTGATTGACCCAACTGTAGAAAAGCTTGCCTCTGTCATTGCTACATATTCCAGTACAAGACAGACAGGTAATTATGTGCTCCTTTATAATTATATATATATATATATGTGTGTGTGTGTGTGTGTGTGTGTGTGTGTACATATGGAGAGACAGAGAGAGCATTATCCACAAGCTAAAAGTTGCAACTCACAAAGGCATGTTAAACAATTGAAGTAAGCAAGGCATATACTACTCTGTCCAATTCACCCCACTATCGTGTCTACTGAATACGTGAATAGGCCAACACGGCCCAACTGAAAGTAGTGAAAAACAAAATATACATTCTGACAAAAAATCTCATTACCGCGACCCCTTTCCATTTTCTGTGCCACTGGTTTAGCTTTCATCTTATGCAATTGATTTCGGAAAAATGGTATAAAATTCTAATAAAATCTAAGCCATTCATCAATTCTGAAGCCTTCAAACAACATTTTTAGAATAGTTAGGATAATAATAATTGTTCTTAACCAAAAGGAAGACAATGGAGTGAGCATAATCAATTTAATCATATAAAAATAAATGCATGGCACCTTTTCAAACCCATGGAAATGCCAAACAAGCATAGAACAATGAAAATAACTATGTTCAACCATATCTACAAGATAAAGAGAAGAAAATTCAACTGACGTATGGATTCCCACCTGTTATTTGAAATAGAATTGATATGATAGTCATGGGCATGGGCATATACTCTTCTACATCTTGCCACAAGGCTGGTCTCGTTGCTTGTTACCTACATATTATACTCGTTAAATTTTACACAAAAACAAATCTAGCATTTGAAAAATAATGAATAAAACTAAAATGATAATAACCATGAGATTCGACATTCTCAAGCACAATGGCAATATAAATTCTTCAAAACCTTGAGAGTTGAGAAACACCAGAGAAGAAAAACTGTCCAATTCTCAAGTGCAAATAACTACTGTATTTTGAGTATTTACTAGTTTGTTTTTCCACATCAAGGAACATTGAAGAAGTATAAACATAACTATGCTTTTTAACCAAAACATGATCTTTACTTTTGTGTATATAATAGAAGTGAGAAACAAGATGAACTCAATTCCAGAGATTATCCAAATTTCAAAATGAAAAAAGGTACAAGACACGCTGTACATTACTTGAATGTATACAAATGCCAAAGCCCACCTTGATCTACTACTATTTTTTAGTCAAAAGCATACAAGGATGGTGACATTGGTGTACGTTGCAGCAACTCTTTTCTTTTCCAACTTTTACTAGTTTTGATGAATAAATGAGTATTGAAAAACTGAAAAACATTGTGGTATTTTTTTACACACTAATGGCTGGGTTAACTTTTGAAAAATAAGAGCGCGAAAATTAGTACTAATCCAACACACAAATCATTTACTTGAACATATTGCAATGCAACAATAGGGAGCTTAAGTTGAGTACAACTACCACGGGTAAACGTAGTGACGAAATTTCCCCTGGTGGGAATGAAAAGTCATTGCTTGAAAAAGAAGAAGATGTATCTGAACATCCTCCATTTGCAAGATATGAGTTTGAGCTGGAAGAAACACTTGAAGTGGCAACACCACCATTTCCAATACTTTTGGAAGAGTCCGTGTTCATCTCTGAAATTTTCTTGACCTTTTTCTCTTGAACCTGTCAAACAGAATTATTATCCTCCGACTTTGAACACAATTTAAGAAAACTGATCAATGCATTTGACAAAGTTATTGCTTTCCGTACTTTCCAATTTGACCCTTCATTAATGATGGATGTCTGAAAGGATATAATTAAGTTGATGCATTAAGAAAGGAGTATATTTGAGAAGTAGCATCAAAAGTTTACCATGTCGAAGTGGAGAGTATTTGGGACATCCCAAAAAAGAAACGAGGACAATAATTTGAGAGTATTGTTATGTCTAGGAGTTTTTTTTCCTTTTAATGTATATACCATTATATTTTTGTCTTAATGTATTAGATAGCTTGATGAAAATATTATATATATATATATATATATATATATATATATATATATAAGTATGCTACAAAAAGGAAATAAATCACCTACCTTCCAAAATTTAATGGTCTTGTCATTAGTAGAAAGAAGAAATAGGGCACCATTAGCTGTTTGGCACCATCTGATTTTGTTGATTTTCTCCTCAATCTCCAAGCTCTTAAGATAATCAAACTGAATGCAAAAAGTGAAGATTAAAAAAGAGTACAAAAATCAAAATCAGTAACCATAAAGAGAGAACTAGTCAGAAGGTATTTTGAGGAAACATGCCCCTAATACAGAAACTACACAAGTTTTTTGGAATGTGCATTTTCATTTTGGTCGATCAAAATCTATCCGGGGTTATTACATTCAATGATTCAGTTCATGGTAATTTGACTTTGGAGTTTCGATGATATACCTCAGGTTCGTGGCTCTGGAACTCCGTCTTGTAACGGAACTCTGGGTGCCTACTAATTGGACAATCCATCCTCTCTAAATCCCTTCGACTTCCACCATTCTACGCAACACATTAAAAAGAAAATTCAGACTTTGCAACAAATAGAAAATGTAAGATGATGCATAACCTTCAGTTTTATTTAATCAAATATTTAAGATTTGCAAAAAATGACCTCTTTTGTGTCAGTCCTTTCAAATAACACCACTCTACCCCCACGGTCACCAGTAGCAAGATGGTCACCAGATTTATCAAACTCAATAGCCGATATGATATCAACTGCCAAGTTAAGACAAGCAAAGTAGTAAAGTGTATGTTTGTCAAGATGTACTAGAAACAGTTAGATCCACAAAAAAGCGCAACAGAGCAATCAAAATTAGCAAAATGTAAACTCATATCACAGTTGTTGTCATTTTATCAAAAACACGTACTGACAGCTGGAGTGTGACACCACAGTAAAATTCTCAACCATTAGATGGCTCTCAGTTAGACGAACTAGATTATTTCTGCCACATTGCCATCTGAGAGTAGATTACGCCCACCACATTACGACAAAATCATCAGACAAACAATACAGCAAACTATAAAATGTCGTCTTCCTCATGCAAGACACATAAACAGTTGTCTCAGTGTAGCTATAATAAGGTTAAATGAATGGCACTAAAGAATATATTTAGGAAATCCTATACCAATTACTCAGAGTAAGCATAGGTCCGTGAGCGACAACCTCCAAAGCTCCAAATGATACCAAAATACCATAATCAGGATTGTCGTATGTTCAACACAACGAGTGCAGCATCTGAATTCTGACATGCAACTCATGCCTGCGTCTCTGTCGTTTCGTGTCATGTCTGCCCTGAACCTTGGGATGTAATCTCAATTACATTTAACACTGATCTTGATACAACCCAGAAAAATCCCTAACCATTAAATTCTCTTTTATGATCAATGATTTTTTATTCTTTTTCCAGCATGTACCTATGAGCGAATCATCATGTTAGGGCAACCTTGTTCAATCTGCAGGGATCATGAAAATACTTGGGCCCCTTCCCTCCTATTTTGGATGAATGGGGTGGTTTAGAAGGCGCTTTCCAATCTACGGTTCATACATGACTCAGCATGTGGCTGCAGTTTCGTTCCAGGTTTTAACTAACTACCAGGATCACCAAAGGGCTTGAGTAGTTATCAATGATCTCTAACAGTTTTTCCCCAAAATCCTAAGCTAGCCACAACTCAGATTCCGCATGCTCAATACTGCATTCACTCGTGAGCATTTTCAAGTACAAAGAGACAGGAGTCGCATGATAAGTCTTCACGCAGAAAATCTCAAAAGTTTGTGCATAAACCATAACATATGTTTTCACTGTCTGCAATACAGTACTAAAAAAGCTTCCAACTAAGAGTTGCATCGATTAAAAAGTTCTAAACTAAGGAAATTCTGTTAACAGTTCTGAAAATATAATGAAATGATGGATATATAAATCTTCAGGAATACAAGAGGCTGACAGTAGAAGGTGGACTAAAAAAAGTTAAGT
The DNA here is from genome assembly GCA_020205615.1 of Panax quinquefolius. Taxonomy (NCBI): domain Eukaryota; kingdom Viridiplantae; phylum Streptophyta; class Magnoliopsida; order Apiales; family Araliaceae; genus Panax; species Panax quinquefolius. Next base: position 175,029,656 of record CM035153.1, read on the forward strand.
TAATTAAGATGGTTCAAATCTAGAAACTCGGTATGCGTCTCTAATAATCTACAACTACTTAAAATTACAAAGTACGAACAATGAGTATCTAACAAAACCTTGTAGATCTGAATCCTATATTACTACATCTGGTGATATTCCACTGGAACATTGATTCACCCATCTGTTTACCGCTAAACTAATGGAACAATAAAATGGAGTCAAAATCATAGTCAAATTAAAATATGGCACGGGGCAAAATCTCTATGATTAACCAACATGGTGACGAGCTATATTTAAACTTTTCAGTTTTTGCAATAAATTATAACAGATATGAATATGTATCTGTAAGTATATCATAATCCTTCAGGTCTCCCATCTGAATGTCTGTAGATGTACCGTTTAAGCTTAACAATAAGATATAAGATATGGTACACGTGAATAGATAATGGGAAGTTGATTGAAAAACATTTACTATGGTAAGCTACTACCTCCATCCACCAAAGAATGGCGCAAGTACCAAAAACAAATTGTCAGCCAAAGAATCGAGTCAAAACCAGGCTGTGGGAGAAAGACTAGTACCCCGTACGTGTGTCATAATTATATGGGGTCCACTAGTATTGTATTAATGCTAATTTCAAGTGTAAGGTTAGAACTTATTTTATACCCTCTCCTCTATTTTGACATGCTTAATTTGAGTGAAAATTGTATTTGAGCCATTCTTGGGTGGACGGAGTAATTGCTAAATCCTTCTACTGATATTGCCTACGTAGCAATGTCATTAACATACAACATTTTCAAGTTTCAAACATGACTATTGCTGACATAGTAATGTCATTAATACATACTTATGACCTTGATAATATGACATTGAAGAAGGTGTGACGTAAATCACAATTAAAAGGGAAGAGCTTTATAATATTAACTATTTGTTGACCTTTATAAAACGAAACTGCAAAAGTGATCTCCATAAATAGAGCTGTAACGAAGAGTGACGAGCAAGGTGCCATGCCACCAGTTCTTAACCTCGCATAACAATTTACAGCAAGTTACTTGAAAATATGTCAAAAAAAATAGAATGTCTTGTATGGCTAACTTTCTTTAGCACCTAAACAATTACAAATAACACGGGATGTATTTGCTTGCAATAAATCAAAAAATCAAGCAGGCTACACTGGATAACCAATTATTGCTTACAGATAACTCAAAAAACTTCTTTGTAACCCACTCAAGGACATTAGAACAATGCCTTTCAGAACAATATTATTACACCATTCAGACATCAGATGAGATCCAAACTACAGTCCATGACTTAATGTTAAGACTACCAAAACCAATTGTATAAGTCGTGCAGCAGTTAAAAACATTATCAAAATCAAAATCAGACCAACACTAACACTTCTTAAACCATTATTTAAAATAACAGCTAGCTCAATTAAGTTCGATTGCCTACTTTCATATGAATACTGAATCAACATAAATATACAACAGTAAATCTCTTTCAAAACCTAAATCTACTTACTAAAGCGAATCAATAATAAACCAACTAACAATTCATAAATTAACAATCAAAAAACAGATCAGTAACACTCAACCAAACCTAATCAGATAATACACCCAAAACAAAATCGGATCCAAAGAAATTAGAGGCAATATTTGAAGTGTAATAATACCTTCCTGAACTTCTTCACCTGCGGTCCGTTCACCAAATACCTGAGAAAATTTCCATTCGAGCGGCGGTGGTGGACCCGCCGTAGCTGTCGCGACCTCTCCATCACCACCGTTCATTCTTTATTTTATATATGTAATTTTTCTAATCAAACGCCAGACGAAACAAATTGTATCAAATCAGTTGCGTCAAAGCGATCGGCTTTCTTTAAGTTTGTAAGCTTCGGTGAAAAGATCGCAGGTTCAGAATAAATGATAAATGCATAAAATTTTGTTTGCTTTTTAAGATTCAACCATTACACGTCGAATACAATGGAAAAACAACAGCACAAGGCTAGAAGAACATAGATTAAGATTTTCTCTCTCCTCTCCTTTCTTTTTCTCTGCGTGAGTGGAGAGGATAAAATTGGGATTTTGAGCAGCAAACCGTTCTGGAAAACCAAAATACTGTTCTCGCTCTTTCTCTGTCAATAATACTCTCTCTCTTCTCCTTTTTTATATTTTCATAAGTTTCGATAAAATTACCTAGATAATACCTTCGCTACGTGAACTATAAAAAAATAATTAGGCGTGGATCGAGATTAAGTTGTGATTTATTGGTGGGATATGTGATTAATGTGACGGGAGGTGAGTTTAGTGAATACTATATATTAGTGAAAAATATGTTACTGAAGCTCTGAACAAGACAGGCATGGATGATAGAGGAGACGGAGTGAGGTTTGTTCGTAAAATGACATTTTTGTCCTTGTCTTTTTATCTTTTACTTTTTTTAGAATTAAATTTAGATGATGAGATGAGATGAAGATGAGATGGGATGGGATGAATTGACTTTTTAATGTTTTTATTTTAGAAATGAATGAGGTTGATGGAAATGCGCAATAAATCTAAGAAAATCTATGGTTATGTTGTGAGATTGGGAGTTAGGGTTTTTATTTTTTATTTTTTATTTTTTTATTTTAAGGTAATGAGTGTGTATTATAGGAAATTATTCTCACATGCAAAGAATGAAATATCACTTCTACACGTCAACCATCAGCTTTTAGTTACTGTGTGATGTGTCAACTAAATAAGATGGTACTACTCTCTCTCCGACCAACATAAGATATACATTTTGATTTTACAAAATTTTTAAACTTTAAATTGACACAAAATCATTCAACTTTATTTATTGTAATAATATATAGGCATTTATTAAGCTTAAATGTCAAACCACATTTTTGTTCAAAAAAATTAATCTATTAAATCTATGATCCAATAACATATATGTTCTTATTTTTTTCTCTTTATGTTTCAATGTGACTTTTATTATTATACGTTATTTTAATAATATCTTTCTTAACGTGTGATATCTTTGTCCACATCAACACTGAGCTCAATATCCCTTACTATTGAGTCCATCAATGACGAAATAACGAACCTACACTTTTAAATATCTCTTATTAAAAGGCAACCAAACCAAGAAACTTTGCGAGAAGATTTTACCGAACCCACACTTTCAATATCTATTGTTAAGAGTTGACTAAGAGACTGATTCGACCACTTGCTTACTGAATTATTTTTTGTTCATCATTGTGCAACTCATATCATATCTATGACCCAAGCACATAATCATGATTCAAATACCAGTTGTTGAGAATATATATGTTCATGTGAAATCACATTTTGACCCAAAAAAATAAACTATTAGGTATACAATCCAATAACATATATGTCCTTATTTTTTCTTCTTATATTTTAATATCACACGAAACTTTAACAATCTCTCAAGTGAGGAGTAAGTAGTAAGCAGGATGTTGGAGTATTATTTTGATCAATGATAACGTCGGTAAAAATTGAAAATACAACTGTCTTCATAGTTCATACAAAACGGTGGACAAGTCATATACTGACTTAACAGGGCTAAGCAAAGCTACCTCATGCATATCTTACTCGTATGCTGAATCTCGAAGCAAATTCCAGATTCAGAATTTGAATCACAAGCCTAGGTGACCAGAAAATAAATTATATAGTCAATATTTTTTTGTTTCCGAAGTAAGGCCCAAACGAGGTCAAGAATGTGGCCAGGCCCCCATCCAGCCTTCCCACATTGAGCTAGTGACCAACTTGAGTTGTCTCAAATTTCATCAACAACCTATTAATATGTTGGACTAAATCCTGGCATTAAAACTAGCCTTTATCTCATAATAACACATCCCCGAAATTAATAGTCTAAATAAAAAAATTTAATTTCAGAAAAAAAATATTTTTTTTGTTCATTTTTTGATTAAATGAAAAATAATAATTACATAGAAAATACCAGGACATATTGAATTAGTGCAATATTGAATGAAGAGAATAGAAGTCGAGGCCCATTTGAGTGTGGGGCGTCCATCTAGTCCAGATCACTAAAAACTCATCTGGGCCGGAACTGTAGGCTGAAACTAACAATATTTAAGCTTACCAAAAAGAGTTTCTTTCATCGTTCACAGCTAGAATATGTATTTTAATTTTATAGAGCTCCAATAAGTCGATAACATTTATGGGGTGTGTGTCAAGATAAATTATGTGTAATGGTATTTTTAAAATGTCTTAATTTATGTTAAACGTAATATATATATATATATATATATATATATATATATATATATATATATACACACACACACACGTAATTGGAAGGTGGATGAAGTGATGGTACAATTGGTTTTAAAACCCATCCAGTTTAATTAATGTTCACCTTAAATTAAAAGTATAAATTATATATTTAGATTTGTTTTTTGATATTAATTCTGAATAATAATCTTTAAAAGCTAAAATATAATAATGTATTGATGGGAAAAATTAAGTCTAATATCATATGTAAATTTAAATAAAGTCCCTCTCTACGCTACGTATGAAAGTTTGATCACGTGACATTAAACAAAATTATAAAATTGTTGAAATATATTATGCAACAAAAAAAAAACTCCATATATAAAATCCAAAGATTTATATCATTTTTCAGTTTTTTTAGTACTACTATACATATACATATACATATACATATACATATAATTTAATTACTTTTTTTAGCACCACCACTAGTACATACTCTGCAGCTATGTACATAATTTTTCTTATAATTAATAAACATAACCCAAAAAGAAATATTAGTGCTGTATTTTGTACTTTATGACACCATTTTCTCATTTAATAAAATATTATTTTGCCTTTTGCAAAAAATTAAAATTAAAAAGAATCGAAATGGGATGAGTAATCCTCCACCATTTGTGTAATCCATTGTTAAAACCTACCTAGCTAGTAATCACTTCAACCTTAGACAATAATACTCTCATATATTAGTTATTTTCAATATCTACATTTTATTTTATTTTGTTTTAAAAAAAAATCATCAACTTAATTAAACTCTAGTAATTAATTAATTGTGCATACAAATAATTTTATTTTGATATCGCATAATTACCTATGCTATCTTCTTTTATTACCGAAGGTCTCGTCCACACTAATGCTAGATGTACAATAAATAATTATAAAATGATATAATCAATTATGATTGGTTATAATCATAAGTTTATCGATACATTATAAATTATTAACTAGTCAGATATTTCCACCTTATTTAATATTGGCTTAAATATAAATTAATACCTTAAACTATGGGTCATATTTCAGTGATTCACCTTTTAATTTTGTCAATTAAATAATTAAACTATTAATTTTTTTCACTTCCATTCAATTGAACCTGCCACGTCACCAATTGATGACGTGACTCTCTAAATAGGCCAAAGTGCAGCTGATGTGTTTAAAAAAAAATAATATTTTAATATTTATTTACACATTTATTATAGGGCAAATTCGTCAAACCGCCCTAAGATTTCACCCAAAATGAAATCAATTCTTCATCCAAATCCGATTTCAATTCATCTTCATCATTCACAGAAACAATATTCATTCTCTTCCAAAAATTATCTCTCATCTTTCAACTATAAACACACTGATCTTGTTTTTTTAATTAAAAAACTGATACAAGAAAATTTTTGTTTTGATTCTGATGATTTTTCCCTTCTCAAATCGATTAGGCGTCACCTACAAAGGAAGCTGATGACTTGATCTCCGATGGATGAACTCAATCTCCGGCAACAAAAAATTAGATCGGGTAAAAAATGGGAGGGAACTGCAAGATCCGCAGCAACCCAGTCACATCCATGGAACTGGGTATCGGAGATTAGACAAAAAAAATCAATAAATCAGATTAAAGCCCCAAAAAACCTAGGTCTCAACATCAAATATCTTAATATCACCCATCTATCGACCCCACATCTGAAATTCACCGGCAATCAACTCTCCAACTCGAGCTTGAAGTGCATCAATGGCGGCGAGAGGTGATGCATAGCGAGATGACGAATAGGATGAGAACGATGATTGCTCCGACGAATATTCCGATCACCACCCCTAGTTTGAGGCCAAAGATTGATGTTTGCTTCGAGAGCTCATTGTTCACTAATGAGGCGTTGTATACTGTCATTTTAGGGAGAAAAATAGACAGAAAAACTGAAAAACCGAAAAACATATATATAAGAAAATTCAGTTTCAGCAAAATTGGATGAAACTGAAATAAATTGAGCTAAATGACATTATTTTTCATCGAAAATTGGGATTTCTCAGGCGAGAATTAGTTGTTTTTATTTAATTTTAATGTTTAATATAAAGTGAGTTGTCAAATTTGCCCTTTAATGTATAATGAATGTGTAAGTAGATAGATTAAAAAAAAAAAAAATTGAACACATCAATTTCTTTATTTATGTGACGCCCCAAAATAGGTATACATCACCCATTTCGAGGTTGTCAATCGTGATACGAAATAACTACAACGTTATTATTACAATGAAGAAATCGTGAGTTTGAATACAAATATTATCTTCAGATAATATCTATACTCAAATAAATCTTCATCACATTTATTGATACATTATTTTATAAAAGCGGTGAGGACTACTAAACAATTTCTCTCTCTAACCTTCATTCCATACCCGACTCGACTCATTTATATTCTCACATCTTAGAAGAAAAATGGAACAAAAAGAAAGAAATTGAAATTTCAACTAAACCTCAAAGTAAAGAATATTATGACTAAGATAATATATAACAAATTATCGTTAGTCTTGATAGGAAAAATCTAATAGAATCTGATAGGCAATAAAGTTTTTAAATCAATATTCGCAATGAAATAATAATTCATTAGAAGAAGTTAAGTAGAAAATCAAACTACTATCTTCTATGTATGAATTTAAAAGTTCATCGTCTCATCTTTTATCCTCAGTAACATCAATTAATATATATCTGGAATCAAATATTCATTCTGCACCTTCTGGTAAAGATATTCATGATTACCGCCAGTATTCATCTAAACACTTAATTCATCTTCTGACTACTGGCCAAAGATATTCATCGAAATCATTCATCTGCACTACTCTGCCAAAGATATTCAATAATATCATCATTTAAGACCGAGGATGATGAAAATATTTTTAAAAGTTAAACGAATCCAGGTGAAACAAAACGATGAGGATTAAGGATTAAAGACTTTCGTACTTTTGTTTTATCCACGTCCAACAATAACCTCAAAAATAATCATAGTGGTGTAAAATTCAAGAATGATCAAAACATGGATACAATCATGGTAGTAAGATCCGGAATAGATATTTTAGACGAAAAGAAAAATTTTTATTTTTCGATGAATAGTCCAGATTCGTGAATAAATGTCAGATATCGTGAATAGTCAGAGTACGTGAATAAGAATCTCAACACCAAAAGTTCCAAAAAAATTCAGATCGATATTTCAAAGATAATGATATTGAAGAAGTAATATCATTCTGAGAAAAAAAATATCCCTTACCTACCCACAAAAGACAAGATTTCTAGTTAAACACCTGATATAAAGTATGACTTGAACTCAGACCAGATAACAATACTCAAAATACTCACATGAGAATACTGTTCGATAATATATAGAGAAAAACTTGGGTTTGGTGTGATTTTCAATTCTAACCCAAGACCCTATTTTATGAAAACGCTAGAAACACCAAAAGTTAGTAAAATTTAATATAATATTATTATTTATATTAACCATTCCTACGCACACCTTTGAATTCAGAATTCAAGAATTGCACACATACGCAAAATGAGGCTCACACATTGAAAAAACGTTTTGTGAATATAAATATTTAAAACTTCAAAAATCAATTATTTGAACTTGAACTTCAATAATTCATAATAAATAGCCCTTTTATCAAAAAAAATTCAAATCACGCGACTTTTTTATAGGAAATTCAATTCTCTACAACTTCACGAGAAGAAAGTTTTTCCAAATTCCAAACAAAAATTGACCGAAATCCATAAAGCAGACGATTTTAAAGTTATAATCAAATTTCTATTCGATAATTGTGTCCACCAACACACAAAATATGTGTTAAACATTTAATGCCATATAAAATACTCTTCCTCCTCATATACTCATATATCCCACATTCATTATAAAAATATCACCGTTAATATATTATTAAAATAATATATTTAAATGAATTATTTTATCGAAAAAGATAGAATATTAATTTTCAACAATTGTCACATTAAAAATTTTCCATCTATATCCACATAAAATCAATATTTTCCTCATTATATAAATCAATAATTAATTATTCATAAATAATATTACGTAATCACGAGATCTTGCACGCCAAATTTGAATAATATTTACATTGTTATCGACTTTCCGACGATTTCTCAAGAACTTCCTCCGCCTACCCCGTAACGTGAAGTTGAATTCTTTATTGATCTTGAACCTGATACAAAGCCCATTTCTAAAACCCCATATTGAATGGCTCCTATTGAACTTCGTGAGTTAAAGGTCTAACTTCTGTGAATTGTTGGACATCGGCTTTTTCATTCGCCCCAAGACATCTCCTGGGGGTGCTCTGTTTTATTCGTAAAAAGAAAAAGGCGGGAGTATGCGACTTTGTATTGACTATCGGGGAATTGAACCATGTCACCATCAAGAATAGGTATCCCACCTCGTATTGAAGACTTGTTTGACGATTCAGAAGGCACAATTCTTTTCAAAAATCGATCTTCGATTACGGATATCATCACCAAGATTAGAATCGAGGATATTCCAAAGACCCGCTTTTAGAACTCGGTATGGGCATTATGAATTCTTAGTCATGTCTTTCGGATTGATTTAATGCTCCTGCGACTTTCACGGATATGATGAACCGAGTATTCAAGGAATATTTGGATCGATTCGTTGTTGTTTTTATTGATGACATCCTCATATATTCCAAAAGTCGTGAAGATCATGAGCACCATTTGAAGCTCGGTACTCCAAAGGCTTCGTGAAAACAAATTATATGCCAAATTGAAGAAATGCGAGTTCGCTCGAGAAGTAGCATTCCTTGGGCACGCGTGGTGTCGAAACATGGAGTATCTGTTGATCCGCCAAGATCAAGCAATACAAAGTTAGGAACAACCAAGCTTCGATTGATCAAGACGTAGCTTTTGGGCTTACTGATTATTATCGGAGATTCGTGGAAGGTTTTCTCGAATCGCTACTCCATTAACTCATTAACTCGGAAGGATACAAAATTCGCTTTGGAGCGAAGAACGCGAGAAGAGTTTCCAAGAGCTTAAGAGAGACTTATTTTAAGACTGTTCTAACAATACCATCCTGGTTCAAATGGATTTGTTATCTCACAAATGATGCTTCGTGCAAAGGGTTAGGATGTGTTCTCATGCAACGTGGGAAAGTCATAGCCTATGCCTCGCGAAAACTTAAAGAGTATGAGAGAATTATCCTACTCATGATCTAGAGTTGGCGGCGATCGCCGCGCTTAAAGATATGGAGGCACTATATCTATATGGGGAGAAAGTGGAGATATATTCGCACCATAAAAGCCTTAAATATTTCTTCACTCAAAAAGAACTCAACACGCTAAGAAATGACGTTGGCTCGAGCTATTGAAAGACTAAGACCACACTATTCAATACCATCCCGGAAAAGCGAACGTGGTGACGCGTTGAGTAGTAAGATCATATCGCGAGGAACGAAAGTGCGATGATGTCAAGTATACGCAGCGTAGAGCAAACTTTAATAGAAAATGTTAAGGTTGTTCAAGCCACCAGGCCGGAAATGACGCGTATGAAGAAGAAAGTACAAGAAGGAGCTATTAGGAAGGCGAATTGATGAAGAAGGAATACTTGAGTCCACTCTAGACTTTGTGTTCCTAACGACTACGATTTGAAGTACAAGATTATGATGGAGGCACACAATACACCATTTGCAATCCATCCTCGAAAGTACTAAAATGTATCGTGATCTTGACATACATTTGGTGGTGGAACAATATGAAGAGAGATTGCAAAGTTTATCTCAATGTGTTTAACTTATCAACGTGTAAAGGCGAGCATCCGGTACCTAAGGGTCCGTTCAGCAACCACTTGAGATTCGAAATGGAAGTGGGAACACATTACCATGGATTTCGTTACGGGTCTTCCTACGGTTTTTTCAGGCATCAATGCTATTTGGGTTATTGTTGATAGATTAACCAAGTCTGTTCATTTCTTGCCGTCACGGAGACTTATTCACTTGAACGACTTGCTTTAGTATATACGTTGAATGAGATTGTGAGGTTGCATGGCATGCCCGTATCCATAGTTTTGGATCGTGACCCAAGATTCACTTCAACATTTTGGGTTAGCTTGCAAAAAGCTATGGGCACGGATTTACGATTGATTCAAAGATACCATCCTCAAAGCAGACGGACAATCGAGAAAGGACTATTCAAACTCTTGAAGATTAATTAAGACTCTGTGTCCTAGACTTCAAGGCGGTTGGGATAAGTATTTACCATGGTGGAATTCTCCACAACAACAGTTATCGAGCAAGTATAGGTGTGGCTCCATTTGAAGCAGCATTATGGGCGAAAGTGTCGCTCTCAATTATGTTGGGGACGAGGTTGGTGAAGCAACACCTTTGGGACCCAAGTTGGTACGTATATGACTACGGAAAAAATCCAAATGATTCGACAACGATATATAGGCGGCACAAGATCGACAAAAGAGTTATGCGGATCTTCATCGAAAGGACGTGAAATTTAGTGTGGGGATCATGTATTGTTGCGAGTTGCTCCATGGAAAGGAGTTACAAGATTTGGGAAGAGAGGAAAGCTCAATCCACGATTTATTGGTCCATTTCAAATTCTTGACCGAAAGTAGGAAATGTAGCCTATAGACTCGCGTTACCTCAAGTATGTCTCGTGTTCATAATGTGTTTCACATATCTCGCATTTCATAAATATGTGAAAGACCCGAACCACGTTATAGAGTTAGAAACCAGGATGAGATAAGCCAAGACTTAATGTTTGAGGAGGTACTGTCAAGATCTTGGATAGGAAGGAGCATGTCCCTACGCTAGAAAGGTCATACCACAAGTTAAAGTTTTGTGGAGGAATAAATATTTGAACGGGAATTGAAGCGGAAATGAAAGCGAGGTATCCTCACCTTTTGAAAACACTGTGAAACGTCACGTTAATTTCGAGGACGAAATTTCATAAGGAGGGAGGTTGTAAGACCCCAACTTATTATTAATGAAATTTAATTTTCTATTTATTATTTTGAAATAGTAAGGGTTGATTTGATTAATGTGGATAGTTAGGGTAAAAACGCTAAATATTTTAAAATAAGCAGTGGTTATAAAATATTCATTGTTGTCTTGGGAATATTCGTTTGGTCGTGGAATATTAAATCGCTTTGTCGGGGAATATTAAATGCACGGACAAAAGCGACCGTGTGTGGAGCCCATAATGGAAAGCGATTGGATGAAGAAAACGACAAATATAAGTTGTTTAAAAATAGCGGCAGTAGTTTGTTATCAAGCATTAATCTTTGTTAAAATACTAAATTGGTTAAAACACGAAGAGCACCGGTATTGCACCAATTATTGATTCTTACGTAGAAGGCACTACTCAATAATGGTTACATTAGAATTATCGCTCAATTATTTTATTGATTTAATAATTGATGCGTTGATATTTTATATTGTTGTTGTTTTAATAATTGTCATTACACGATTTTTCACTATCGAAGCAATAATTAATAATATCGAATAATATTATTAGATAACATTATTGGCAATGTCTAGAAAGTTTCATCTAAGGAGAGGTTTGATCACCTAATTGCTTGCGCCGAGAAGGAGAAATTCTTATTGAAAAGCCCCTCTTTCACGGGAACTGCGCCTGGTTGTCGATATTGTGATTTTGTAATATTATTTGTGAATAATTAATTATTGATTCATATGATAAGGAAAATATTGATTTTATGTGGATATAGATGGAGAAAAATTTTAATGTGACAAATGTTGAAAATTGAAATTTTATCTTTTCTCGATAAAATAATTTATTAAAATATATTATTATATTATAATAATATAATAATGGTGATATTTTACAACGAATGTGGGATATATGAGTATCTGAGGAGGAAGAGTATTTTGTTGCAATAAATATTTAAAACATGTTAAACATATAAGACCCCAACTTTTATAAATAAAGATGAATTTTTCTATAAATATTATTTTTGAATATTATGGAATAAATTTGATATAATGTTATAGTTGTGGGTAATATTTATAAATTTTGCAAAGTATGCAAGTTGTTATAAAATATTCGTTTGGTGGGGAATATTCTTTTTTGTTAGGAATATTAGATAACTACTCAATCATTGGTGGACCCCATTAATGTAATTATTTGTCGGATTGAGAAAGCGACAAAAATATCTTATAAAAATAACTACGGAGGTGTTACCGTTAAAAGCTGTTGAACTACCCAATTGGTAAAAGTACAGATGTCTGGCGGGGTATAGTAGAGTACACGGTATTGATTATTGATCTTTACGTGAGAAGTCACACTCATTTACGCTTAATTATTACTCTGATAATTCTCACGATCATATCTCTTATATTATTGATTCAATTATCATCCACGAAGATCATCAGTATAATATGTTATAGTATTAAATCAATAATTGAGACGACAAGTTATAAATGATTAATAATTGTTGAAAGATTAAATATGTGTTGATTAAAAATAAAATGATTTGTGGTAAGTTTGATTATTTTATGGGGGCTCTATATATGTCATCATCTAAGAGTCTCTTCAATAATAGTAATTACCTTTGTGAATAGTAATTACCTTCGTCAATAGTAATTACTTTCGCCAATCGATAGTAATTACCCTTGTGAATAAAGTAATTACCTTCGCCGATAGTAATTACCCTTGTGAATAAGTAATTACCTTCGTCAATAGTAATTACCTTTACCGGCACGTCGAACCACTTATCGTTTCACATTCTGAGCGCCGAACCACTTGTCGTTTCACATTACATGCAGGCCAAACCACTTTTCTATTCACATCATCATCAATCGTCAAGCCACTTGCCTTTTCACACGGCAAGAAAAGTGTTTAGAAATCTTCTATAAATAGAGGCCTAGTGCTTCATTATTTTTCATGAATTCATTCAATTTATAGAGAGAAAGTATATAGAGAATAAAGAGAAAGAAGAAGAGTATTTTGTTACTACTTCTTCTTAAAGATTTGTAAGACCCCGAATTTTATGAAATAAAAGTATTCAATTTTTCTTATAATTACTATTCGGTAAATGGTTAAATTGATAAAAGTTAAAGTTAAGGGTGATATATGAATTTTTTTCAAAAATACAAGTGGTTATAAAATATTCATTGTTGTGGGGAATATTCGTTTGGTCGTGGAATATTCTTTTTTACGGGGAATATTAAATGCGACTGGCCTTGATTATTTGTGGGCCCCATAACAAAATAATTGTCGAATGAAGAAAACGACAAGTTTGAGTTTTTATAAATAACTAGCGTAGTTATTATTTATTAGTAATTCGTTGGAATACCGGTGGTTAAAATATCTGATAATATGCGTGTTTGCACAAAGATGGCACCGGCTTTTTACAAGATTTTTGAATTATTGATCCTTACATAAGAAGGCACTACTCAATAATTATTACAGTAATTCTTTATTCAATATATTTATTTATTGATTCAATAATTGCTACGTTGAAATTTTATATTATTATTGTTGATAATTGTCATTTACGAAGATTTCCCATTATCGGATCAATAATTCATATTATTGAATAATATTATTAGATAGCATTATTGGCAATGTCTAGAAAGTTACATCAAGGAGAGGTTTGGTCACCTAATTGCGCCAGATGAGGAGAAATCCTTATCGAAAGCCCCTCTTTCACAGGAACTACTTTGGTTGTTATAATTGTGATTACGTAATATTATTTGTGAATAATTAATTATTGATTTATATGATAAGGAAATATTTATTTGATGTGGATATAAATGATGGATTTATTTATGTGCTTATAAATGAAGGAATTAATGTTGAGGTATTTTATCAAGATATTTTGTCGGAATGAAGGTATTAAAAATTAAACCGAGTGTTTTTGAGATATATTGCGTGAGTTATAATTTTTAATCAATTAGTTGGATCGTTGTAATTTTTGGATATGTTATACATATATAAGTTGAGTATATGTCCACAAATTTTGAACCGTTAAAATGAACGTATGATTTGTTATGAATTTTAAGAGGTAACCTGATTGTAAATTAGGTTTTGGTGGAAAATTCTAGAATTGAGTGGGCCCCACTCGTGGTTGTTGGGAAGATGGCTGATTTTTGGTGGGTGGAATAGTAGCGAGTGTAAAGCCATCGGTGCTTGAGTCAAGTCTTCTTGCGTGCTAACATTTTCCTATAAATAGAAGGCTAAGTTAGAATTGAAAATCACACCGGAAACATAAGCTTTCTCTCTTTTCTCTCTAGATTATTGAGTGTAATTTGTGAGTATTTAGATACTTGGTGAGTTGATATTCATCGGTGCTGCAAGTTTCCATCGTCATATATCCGATATCCCGTCGGAAGTCTTTTTCTTTTGAGGTAAGGGATAGTAAGGGATATTTTTTTTTTTTCAGTAATGATATTATTTCTTCAATATCATTATCTTTGAAATGTTGATCTGAAGTTTTATCAAAATTGGAACTTTTTTTTCATATCGGGGTTACTTATTCACGAGTTCATTATTCACGAGTTACTATTCATGAGTTCTTATTCACGAAAGTACTATTCATGAAGCGTGAAGATATTTTTTGTGGAATTTCTATCTTTTGGTGTCGAGATTCTTATTCACGTATACGACCTTTATTCACGATATCTGACTATTCACGAATCATTGCCTTTATTCATTAGAAAAATAAAAATTTTTCTTTTCGTCTAAAATATCTATATTCGGATACTAGCTTTGATTGTATCAATGTTTTGATCATTCTTGAATTTTACACCACTATGATTATTTTGAGGTATTTTTGGATGTATAGATTAGGAGTTATGGATTTTTATGAGAAAAGACTATTTTAAAAGTAACTATTTATAACTCCTTGCGGTTAACTCCAAAATTGATGAAATTTTTATTGAGAGTACATCTATATAATATCGATTGTACTCTGTGAATTTCAAAATTTTTGGATAAAAGTACAATTTATGATAAATGTTTAAATATTAGGTGGTTTTGGCCATATGAAAAATAGTAAATGAATTTTAAAATTTTGAGAAAAATATATATTCAATATGGGACTATTTTATGCTAAATCCAGAAAAGAAATATTTTTAGAACCGATTTGGTATTTTTCATGAAAATGTTCTAGTTATGAGCAAATGAATTAAATATGTTATGTGAACTAAGAAAATTAGAAAATATGATTTTATGGTTTGAGAATCATATATGAGGTATATGCAGATTTTGATGAGGATTTTAGTTATTGGTGATGAAATTTTATGAGTTTGGCATTTTATGATGATTAAATGCATTAATTATTAAAGTGTAAACAATTTAATTAAATTGTTTATAAGTTTGAGAAATGATTAGAATATTATTATAATATTAATAATATTAGATTATGAGATTTCTAAGTGATTTATAATATTTGGATTAAGGTGTTATAAATATGGATATGAATTTTATTATGAAACTTTATCTTTTCGTGTCGAGAGTTCTTATATGCGTATACGGGACTATGTCACGAATACGGGTCTTATTCACAACAAATTGGTTTCTTTCTCCCACCAAATTATCGTTGATTTATGAATCTTACTCTTAAAATTAAAACCATGTTTTGATTATATTATTTTATATAACATTCTTATAACCCCTAATGATGATATTTCTCTTTGACTTGAGTGTAAAGATGGGTAGATTATTGGTATGATCGTGACCATAGGTTCTCTTTGGCGATGAAGTGCAAAAGTTGAATTGTTGGTGGTATGATCATGACCATTGAATTTACAATTGAATATTTTTAGCTTAAGTGCGAAAAGGTGAATTGATCAACATGGTTATAATTATTGTTATATAACCCGAAATGATTATGTATTTCGTTGATATATGAATATCTTTGGCTCGTAATGCAAAGATGACTGTTGTTGAATATCTTTAATTGTAGTGCAAAGATGAATTATTGATGAATATCTTTGGCTCAGAATGCAAAGATGACTGTTGTTGAATATCTTTGCTTTTGTAGTGCAAAAGATGAATTATTGATGAATATCTTTTGGCTTGTAATGCAAAGATTTGACTGTTGTTGAATATCTTTTGCTTTGTAGTGCAAAGATGAATTATTGATGAATATCTTTGGCTCGTAATGCTGAAGATGACACTGTTGTTGAATATATTTGCTTTGTAGAGTGCAAAGATGAATTATTGATGAATATCTTTGGCTCGTAATGCAAAGATGACACATTGTTGAATATCTTTGCTTTGTAGTGTAAAGATGAGCTGTTGATGAATATCTTTGACCGTGGTGCAAAGATGAATTTATTAAGTATGATTATGAGCGAGGCTGTGATTTGGTATAACCATGATATTTGATGTTTCGGTAAAGACGGTGATGAAAATTATCTTCGGTCCGGATGATAAGAGGAATTTAGAATCACAATTATGATTATGAAGTTATTCATATGATTGTGGAAAGGGCTGATTGATTGATGTTACAGGATAAAATATTGTTAGTGGACTTTTAACGTGGAGAAGACAATAGACTTTTATAGTCTATTTGACTCTTTTAATGGATTGCTCGTTCGCTTAACTATGGTTGAAAAGTTTTATCATCTACCATATGTTCTAAATCTCTAATTTATTCATGATGAAGACTATTGATAATTTATTTATCTTTAGTCATAATATTTTTTTCGAAGTTAGTTGGCTCACCCTTTTGTTTCACAATTCCTTTTGTGTAATAAAAGTGTATTTGGGTTTGAAGCGGGGATAAGCGAGGAATAGAGTGGTGGTCTATAGATGTTGAGGTGAGGTGAATTTAACTTGGAAGGGTGTTTTGTCACTATCATACATACAAGATGTCTAATGACATACAACCTCGTGTTATCATAAGACATGGTTGTGCTTTCATCCACTTCTTTGAGTATATTTACAAGCACTACCTATATAATCTTGGTGTTTGTTTGGAGTATAATACCCAATTAGAGAGCAGTGGAGATAATGATATGTCAAGAGAAGACTCACCATTGGGAAGAATATGATAGTAATCTTCTCGCTTTTCTTTGGGGTTTATTAATCAACCGAGGATAATTACGTGGCCATATGATATCTACCATAACCTAAAAGCATGGCCTCCCGTATACGAAGGTTTCTTGAGCACTTCCCAAAGATTCTAATTTCTAAAAGCAGGTTTTGACTATACCTTTATGTAAGGTGTCATTTGTGACGTCTTCAGTTGGTATATATTTGTATCCAAACTCACAAAGATATGTGTTGTTGTATTTTGCACGACAATTGTTGTAATAAAGTTGTAGTTGTTTTTTTTCGTACCATATATTTGGCGACTCGAATGGGTTGGATGGAATGGACCTATTTTGGGGTCGTTATTCTGATTCAATCTCCTACCAAAAGTAAGGGTGTTATTCTTTCTTATTCATGAAGAGAATCTGTTGTTATTCCATTGCTTATTATTACATTGGAATAACTCAGATATGCTGGTTTACCCTATACTTGGTGACATTCTTCTATTATTCTCATTGGAACATCCATGCATGTGTTTTACACGGACTGGTTTAAAATCTTTATTATTATTCTCGTTGGAACATCACATGTGTGTGTTTTACAGGGACGGGTTGGTTAAAATCTTATTATTATTCTCGTTGGAACATCACATGCGTGTGTTTTACAGGACTGGTTAAAATCTTATTATTATTACGTTGGAATATCCTATCGTATGTTTTACACCGGATCCGGTTCCATCTTTATTATTCATTGGAACATCCTGCTTGCGGTGTGAATTTCACACCGACCAGTTCCGTTATTATTATTACATTGGAATAACCTGCGTCATGCAAGTACCAAATGTATGGTGATTTCTTTTGTTATTCCATTCTTTATTATACCCGGTTGGTTAAAACTTTGACTTCTATACTCCATGAAATTAGTAGAATATCCTTGATATTTGCGTTTCATCCGAGATCTTTTCATGGAAATATTCTTACGATCATTCTTGAATTTTACTCTACAAAACAAAGATCATGTTGACAATTTGGACGTTAATAATTCACGGATAAAATAATTCTTGAACTTGTTTTATTGAATTCTTATATCATTGTCATCATCCTCATGTTTATATTTTTAAAGTCATCTGTATCTGTAGTGAATAGATAGACTTGGTATGATTATGACCAAATGACTATTCGGTGTAATCACGACCGTAATGTTACAAATGATGTGGTAAAATCCTCGCCGGGTCAGTAGTGCATTGATGGACGATTGTTGGCATGATCATGATTATTAATGAATACACAAATATTCTTGGCCCGTAGTGCATGAATAATTGTGGTCGTGATACTAAAGAATATCCTTAAGCCAGTAAAAGTGCGGGGTGATTCGATGATATGGAATATTTATTAAAATTTGAGTCTCAAATATATAATGATGATGAAAAACCTTTTAAAACCTAAAAATAGTAGACTTTATTTTCTACTTGACTCTTTTAATGGATTGATATTCATTGCAGGTTAAACCGGTTGTCTATTGTATTTTATCGGTTTAACATTGTTGAAGACTATTGATAATTTATTCGCATTATCTTAGTCGTAATAATATTTCTTCTTGGGCTAGTTGAGCTCACCCTTTCTTTCTTTCATGCTCTCTTGAGGAAATGAGAATATAATTTGGGACGAGTCTGGGAAACGCAGTGATGGTCCTGAAGATAGCATTAGTAGTCCTCACTATTACGTGAAATAGTGTGATAATAATTGTAATGAGGACTCCTTTTTGAGTTTGTATAATATCTAGTAGGCGATATTTGTATTTAAACTCACGATTTATGTCGTATTGCATACTACGCTTATGTATGTTAGTAAGTTGTATTTAAATTACGTACCATGTAAGTGGCGCACCCAAGATGGGTGATGTATACCTAATTTTGGGGCGTCACAAAACATGTCAGTGGACCCCATTTATTGATGAAATTTGATTATAGCTTGTAAAATCGCTTCGTTTGTGATTTGATCCAATTTTGTTTGGAATTCGGAAAAACTTTCTTTCGCAAAGTTGTAGAGAATTGAATTTCCTATAAAAACACGCGAGATTTGAATTTTTCTGATAAAAGGCTATTTATTATGAATTATTGAAGTTCAAGAAGTTCAAATAATTAATTTTGGGAGTTTTAGTTAATTATTTTGAGAAAAACGTTTTTGCAACTAAGTTGGCCTCACATGTGATTCAAATGGGCTGAGATCAGTTGTCTAAGGTGGGCTAAAGAAAATGTGAAAAATATATTAATATTATATTCAATTTTCTACTTTGGTGTTCTAAGCATTTTCCTATAAATAGGGTGCTTGGGTTAGAATTGAAAACACACCGTAAACCTGAAGTTTCTCTCTATTTTCTCTCGATATATTGAGCGTATTCTTGTGAGTATACTTTGAGTATTGTTAGGCGGTTGCAAGTCCCTTGAAAGACTATACGGTATTCCACTAAGTCTTAATCTTTCGAGGTAAGGGATGTTATTTTCTTCTCAAATGATATTATTTCTTCAATATCATTATCTTTGAAATATTAGTTGAAACTTTTTATCAAATTTGGAACTTTTCCATATCGGGGTTACTATTCATGAGTTCTTATTCACGAGTTACTATTCTTGAAGTTCTTATTCACGATTCTGATTCACGAGTACTATCTATGAAGCGTGAAGATGTTTTTTAGGAAATTTCTATCTTTTGGTGTTTGAGATTCTTATTCACGATCTACAAGACTATTCACGATATCGACATTATTCAATAGAAAAATAAAATTTCTTCTTTTTGTCCAAAATATCTATCTCGGATACTAGCTTTGATTGTATCCATGTTTTGATCATTCTTGAATTTTACACCACTATGATTATTTTTGAGGTATTTTTGAACATGGATAAAACAAAGTACGAATCCTTAATCCTTAATCCTTGTCATTTTGTTTCCTTTGGATTCGTTTCTTTAAAAATATTTTCATCATCCTCGGTCTTAAATGATGATATTATTGAATATCTTTGGCACTGTAGTGCAGATGAATGATTTCTGAAGAATATCTTTGGTAGTAGTGCAAAAGATGAATATTTGATTCGGATGTATATTGATTGATGTTACTGGGGATAAAAGATAGGCGATGAACTTTTAAATTCATACATAGAAGATAGTAGTTTGCATTCTCTACTTAACTCTTCTAATGAATTATTATTTCATTGCGAATATTGATTTAAAATTTGTTGTCTATTGTATTCTATTAGATTTTTCCTGTTGAAGACTAACGGTAATTTGTTGTATATTATCTTAGTCATAATATTCTTTCTTTGGGCTAGTTGAGCTCACCCTTTTCCTTTTTGTTCCATTTTTCTTCTCGGGAGGCGAGAATATAAGCGATGCAGAGTCTGGGGTATGGAATGAAGGTTTTAGAAAGAATTGTTTAGTAGTCCTCACCATTTTTGTAAAATAATGTATCAATAAATGTGATGAGGATTTATTTGAGTATAGATATTGTCTAGAAGATAATATTTGTATTCAAACTCACAGCTTTTTCTTGTTGTAATAATAAAGTTGTAGTTGTTTCGCATGCCATGTATTGACAACTCAGAATGGGTGATGTATACTATTTTGGGGGCGCCATGAGCAACCTTAACTTTTTCTATTAAAGTTGGCTCTGTCGTATACTTGATATCATCGCACTCATTCCTGCAGATATGATCTTCTACTCAACGCCACGTCCTACCACGTTCGCTTTTCGAGGATGGTATTGAATAGTGTGGTCGTAATCTTTCAACAACTCAAGCCAACGTCGTTCGCTTGCGTGTTGAGTTCCTTTTGCGTGAAGAAATATTTGAGGCTTTTATGGTGCGAATATATCTCCACTTTCTCCCCATATAGATAGTGCCTCCGGATCTTTAATAGCGAACGACATTATTTGCCAACTCTAGATCATGAGTAGGATAATTCCTCTCATACTCTTTGAGTTGTCGCGAGGCATAGGCTATGACTTTCCCCGTTGCATGAGAACACATCCTAACCTTTTGCTCAAGCATCATTTGTAGATAACAAATCCATCCGTATTCGGATGGTATTGTTAGAAACAGTCTTAGAAATAAGTCTCCTCTTAAGCTCTTGGAAACTCTTCTCGCGCATTCTTTCTAAGCGAATTTTGTATCCTTCCAAGTTAGTGGGTTAATGGAGTAGCGATTCGAAAAACCCTTCCACGAATCTACGATAATAACCGGTAAGCCCAAAAACTACGACTTGATCCACCGACTTCGGTTGCTCCCAACTTTGTATTGCTCAATCTTGGCCGGATCAACAGATACTCCATGTTTTGACACCACGTGCCCAAGGAATGCTACTTCCTCAAGCGTAACTCGCATTTCTTCAACTTGGCATAAAGCTTGTTTTCACGAAGCCTTTGGAGTACCGACTTCAAATGGTGCTCATGATCTTCACGGCTTTTGGAATATATGAGGATGTCATCAATAAAGACAATAACGAATTGATCCAAATATTACTTGAATACTTGATTCATCGTATCCATGAAAGCCGCAGGAGCATTAGTCAATCCGAAAGACATGACTAAGAATTCATAATGCCCGTCACCGAGTTCAAAAAGCGGTCTTTGGAATATCCTCGGTTCTAATCTTCATTTAATGATATCCGTAAGCGAAGATCGATCTTTGAAAAAATTGTGCTCTTGTAAATTGGTCAAACAAGTCATCAATACGAGGTAAAAGATACCTATTCTTGATGGTGACATGGTTCAATTCTCGATAGTCAATACAAAGTCGCATACTCCCCGCTCTTTCTTCTTTACTGAATAAAGCAGGAGCACCCCGAGGAGATGTCTTGGGACGAATGAAACCGATGTCCAACAATTCTCGTAGTTGGACCTTTAGCTCCTGAAGTTCAATAGGAGCCATTCGATATGGGATTTTAGAAATGGGCTTTGTATCGGGTTCAAGATCAATAAAGAATTCAACTTCACGTTACGGGGTAGACAGGAAGTTCTTTGAAATACATCAGAAAGTCGATAACAACGGGAATATTATTCAAATTTGGCGTGTCTTTATTCAAATCCATAACATGGGCTAAGAAAGCTTCGACATCCATTTTTCAATAAACGAATAGCTTTATGATTAGATATGACGGTGATTGATTTTAATGGTTTAGTTGCTTGAATTCGCATAACAACAGGTTGGTTAGGAATATGAAAACTAACAACCTTACGAAAATAATCAATTTTGGCATGATGAGTAGTTAACCAATCAATCCCTAAAATCACATCAAAAGCAAGTATCTTTAAAGAGATAAGGTGTGACGGTAAGGTGATGGTGCCAACTTGAATCAAACAAGATTGATAAGCGGTGGATATGATGAAAGTTTCTCTAACGAAGTTTCCACAGATAGGTCAAAGTCTAATTTCTCCGAGTCAAGTTTAAGCGTTGAGCACTGGCGAGGAGAGATAAATGAATGGGTAATCTGGGTATCAAGTAAGGTATAAACTTCGCAAGAATTTATAAATAGCTTACCCGTGATCACCTCATTTGGGCTCCTCGCATTTTGACCGATCCACAATAAACGCTTCTTCCGAGAACAGATTGATTTTGACTTTTACGGGACAATCTTTTGAGTCACCGTCCCCCATTGAACTAGGGTTTTGCTACTGCGTCTAATCTCAAGCGATATGTCCTTCCTTTCCACAATTATAGCATACCTTGAATCTGTTAGGCGATTTGGTGATATGTCCCTCTTTCCGCATTTATAGCATATAATGGGTGGTCGTTCTCCTCCCTTAGAACCCGATTCTTTCTTGGCACTGTTGTCTTCACATGGTCGTTGTTAAATCTCCTCTTTTTAAAATATCCTCTCGACTTCGCTTCTTCTATTTTCATGGCCATGATTACCACCGGAGTGGTTACCATTTTTGTCGTCTTTTTTCTTTCTCCATTTGGTTATCATTGTTTTGTTGATTGCTATATCTGGGTATGATCCTCGATTGTGGTTCCTCGGTTGGCCGTACTCTCGTTATCTCGCCTAATAATTGAGCCACATTTTACAACATCTGAATAGAGAGAAAATTTATGAGAAATGAGATCTTGGCGTATCTTGGGATTCAAACCTCTAAGAAACATCCGCGTCATCGTTCCTCATTCTCCACCAAATGAGGTGCAAACACGGATAACTCTGCAAACTTTACCTCGTCTTTGGGACAACCGTCGTGTTATTCTCGCTCCCGGTCTAATAAACTCCACTTCCTTCATATAACGAACACTTTCAGGAAAGTATTTGTCATTAAATAGTTTCTGAAATGTCTCCCAAGACATGTTGAAATGTGTTGGATGGGTACACTTCACGCACTCCCACCGATGAGTCGCTTTAGCCACGGAACATAAAGGTGGCAAATGGAACCTTCTGTTCCTCCGTGCATACCAAGACATCGAATATCTTGGTAATTTACTTGACCCATGTTTCCGCCATGATCGGATCGGCTTTCTCTTAAATCTCGGTGGTCCCAACTCTTTGAACTTCTTGGTTGTGACAACTTGGTGAATTGCTATCATTTCCTCTGTATTTTGAACACGAAGTCTCCTCAAATGCGATTTTGCATGAAGCGCAAAAAGCTTCTAAACATCCCTCGTTCATCATCCGCTCCATTGGTGTTGTTCGCGGGGAGGAACATTGCCCGACTGTTACGCGTTCTCCTCGTTGGTGAGTACAAAGCGTTTCCACGGTCTCATTTCCATTGTTAATATTCTCGATCGACATTCTCAAATCGTCATAAAACAAGGGTTAATTAAGGAAATCAATATATCACATAATATCCATATATCTTGACCAACTAACAAATAAGCTTAGGTAGGACACACTAGCGAAGAATTTACTCGTCTCTCCCTCCTAGTTCTATTCCCCGATCTCGCATGGAGATCATATCCTAAGCTACGATACTAACCGTGGCGCCCCCAAAATAGGTATACATCACCCATTACGAGTTGTCAATACATGGCGAGAAATAACTACAACTTTATTATTACAATAGTAAAGCGTGAGTTTGAATACAAATATTATCTTCAGACAATATCTATACTCAAATAAATCCTCATCACATTTATTGATACATTATTTTACAAAATGGTGAGGACTACTAAACAACTCTCTCTAGAACCTTCATTCCATACCCAGGCTTCGTACTTTGCTTATATTCTCTCCTCCTGAGAAGAAAATTGGAACAAAAAGGAAAAGGGTGAGCTCAACTAGCCCAGTAAAGAATATTATGACTAAGATAATATACAACAAATTATCGTTGGTCTTCAACAGGGAAAAATCTTATAGAATACAATAGACAACAAGTTTTAAATCAATATTCACAGTGGAAATAATAATTCATTAGAAGAGTTAAGTAGAGAATGCAAACTACTATCTTCTATGTATGAATTTAAAAGTTCATCAATCAATATATATCTGGAATCAAATATTCATCTTTGCACTACAGGCTAAAGATATTCATCAGTTGGTCATGTTCATCTAAACACCTGTTCATCTTTGCACTACGGGCCAAAGATATTCATCGAGAAATCATTCATCTTTGCACTCTGGGCCAAAGATATTTAATAATATCATCATTTAAGGCGAGGATGATGAAAATATTTTTAAAGAAAGCGAATCCGGTGATACAAAATGATAAGGATTAAGGATTAAGGACTCGATACTTTGTTTTATCCATGTCCAACAATACCTCAAAAATAATCATAGTGGTGTAAAATTCAAGAATGATCAAAACATGGATACAATCAAAGCTAGTATCCGAGTAGATATTTTGGACGAAAAGGAAAATTTTCATTTTTAGATGAATAAATGCCATGATTCGTGAATAAGTGTCGAAGTATCGTGAATAGTGCCGTATCGTGAATAGTAACTCAGACACCAAAAGTTCCAAAAAACTTGGATCGATATTTCAAAGATAATGATATTGAAGAAATAATATCATTATGAAAAAAAAAATATCCCTTACCTCACAAAGACAGTACTTCTAGTTGAAACATCGGATATAGGCTATGACTTGAACTTGCACCGTATAACAATACTCAAAATACTCACAAGAATACGCTCGATAATATAGAGAAAACTTGATTTACGGTGTGATTTTCAATTCTAACCTAAGACTTTTATTTATAGGAAAATGCTTAGAACACCAAAGCAAAAATTTTAATATAATATTATTATTTATATTAACCATTTCTATGTACACCTTTGAATTCAGAATTCAGCAATTGCACACATGCAAAATGAGGCCCACACATTGAAAAAACGTTTTTGTGAATATAAATATTTAAAACTTCCAAAAATCAATTATTTCGGAACTTCGGAACTTCAATAATTCATAATAAATAGCCCTTTTATCAAAAAATTCAAATCACGCGGTTTTTTATAGAAAATTCAATTCTCTACAACTTTGCGAAGAAAGTTTTCCAAATTCCAAAGCAGAAATTGGTAGAAATCCACAACCAGGCGATTTTACATGCTTATAATCAAATTTCGATTGATAATTGTGTCACCAACACACAAAATATGTGTTAAACATTTAATGCCATAAAAAATACTCTTCCTCCTCATATACTCATATATCCCACATTCATTATAAAAATATCACCGTTAATATATTATTAAAATAATATATTTAAATGAATTATTTTATCGAAAAAGATAGAATATTAATTTTCAATAATTGTCACATTAAAAAATTTCTCCATCTATATCCACATAAAATCAATATTTTCCTCATTATATAAATCAATAATTAATTATTCACAAATAATATTACAGAATCACGATCTTGTGCAACGGCGGGTTCAGGGAAAGAGGGCTTTCAATAAGAATTTCTCCTCTTCTTGGTAGCTTGATTAGGTGACCAAACCTCTCCTTGGGCGAAATTTCTAGATATTGCCAATAATGTTATCTAATAATATTATTAGGATAATATGAATTATTAGCCGATAATGAAAATATTGTGTAATGACAATTATTGAAACAACAACAATATAAAATATCAACGCAATGAATTATTAAATCAATAAAAATCGAACAAGTAATTATCGTAACCATTATTGAGTAGTAGTGCCTTCTTACGTAAGAATCAATAATTGGTGCAATACTGGTATCTTCTTGTGTTTTAACCATCGAGTATTTTAACGAAGATAACAGAATAACTACGTAGATTATTTTTAAACAACTTATATTTGTCGTTTTCTTCATCCAATCGTTTTCCAAGTTATGGGGCCCACAAAAGGCTAGCTGCTGTCGTGCATGCGAATATTCCCAAACAATAAGAATATTCCATGACCAAACGAATATTCCCTGACAACAATGAATATTTTATAACCACTTGCTTATTTTGAAATATTTGTGTATTTTACCCATAACTATCCACATTAATCAAATCAACCCTTACTATTTCAAAATAATAAATAGAGAAAATTAAATTTTATTAATAATAAGTTGGGGTCTTACACTATGGCCTACTTAGAGAGCCATGTCATCAATTGGTGACGTGGCATGCTCAATTGAATGGAAATAGAAAAAATTAATAGTTTAATCATCTAATTGACAGAATTAAAAAGTGGATCATCGAAGTGGAATATGACCCATAGTTTAGGATAGTAATTTATATTTAAGCCTTTATATCTAACAATTCTCTAGTAATCATATTAAGACTTGGGTGTACATTAATTTCATCTCTCCGTAAAAGCCCGATCCAAATACAATAATTAATGGATTAGAACTTCTATTGTATAGTACTCACCACAGATAGAAGTTTTACAGATTAAAAACTTTGATACAATTTTAGAACAAATAATATTTTAATCACACACATATTATATTAAAGATTGAAAAAAAATAACGACACATGAATTCATCAACGTGACACCCCCAAAATAGGTATACATCACCTATTCTGAGTTGCCAAATACATGGTACAGAATACAAATATAATCTTAATTATACAACAAGAGAGCTGTGAGTTTTAATACAAATATTGTCTTCTAGACAATATCCATTCTCAGAATAAGTCCTCATTACATTTATTTTTACACTATTTAACAGAATAGTGAGGACTACTAGCTAATACTAACATCCAGGACCATCACACTGTTCCCAGGCTCGTCTCAAATTTACGTTCCGTTTTTCTCAAGAGAAACGGTGAAAGAAAAGGTGAGCTCAACTAGCCCAAAGAAGAAATATTATGACTAAGATAATGCGAGAATAAATTATCATTAGCCTTAAACAAATGTTAAACCGATCTGATATAACAAACATCAAGTTTAAGCTGCGGTGAACAAGCGATCCATTAAAAAGAGTCAAGTAGAGAATAAAATCTACTATCTTTTATGATTTAAAAGGTTTTTCATCACTTTTATCATTTGAGACTCAAAACAATAATAATCCACATCATCCCCGTACTACGACCAATGATATTCATTAGGGTCACGACCATAAATTATCCATGCACTACGGGCCGAGGATATTCGTGTATTCATCGATGGTCGTGATCATGCCAACAATTTGTCCATCAATGCACTACGGACAATGAAGACTTTTACCACATCATTTGTAACATTACGGCCATGATTATACAAGAATAATCCTCGGTCATAATCATACCAAGTCCATCTATGCACTACAAGCCACATATGACTTTCAACATAATATAAACATGAGGATGATGATAATGATATAAAATTCAATAAAACAAGTTCACGAATTAATTTGTCCGAGAACCAATAACGCCCAAATTGTCAACATGATACTTCTTTCAGAGAGTAAAATTCAAGAATGCTCGGAAGAATATTTTCATGAAAAGATCTTTGGATGAAGCGCAAATATCGAGGATATTCCACTAATTTCATGGAGTATGAAGTCAAAACTTTAACCATTTGAGTATAATAAAGAATGGAATAACAAAAGAAATCACCGTGCATGCAGTACTCAGCATGAAACGAGTTATTCAACAGAATAATAAATGCGGAACCGTGTCGAGGCAAAAATTTGCGCAAGCGGGATGTTCCAAGCAGAATAATAAATAACGGAACCCAGTCCCGTAAAAAAAACGCAGAGCAGGATATTCAACAGAATATATAAAAGAGCGGAACCCAGTCCGGCGTAAACGCATGCACGAGGATGTTCAATGAGAATAATAAAGAATGGAATGATGAAGAATTTCACCAAGTATAGGGTAGTATAAGCGTATCAAAGTTATTCCAATAGAATAATAAAGAATGGAATAATGAAGTTCTCTTCATGAATATGAAAAATAATAATACCTTCACCGTAAAAGAAACTGGATATAGGAAAAGAAAGGTAGCAGACTTCTCTTCTTCTTTCTTTCTATAATTTTCTCTCTCCTAGAGTTTCAGTGAATTCGTAAGAAATAATAAAGGAATGAGCTTCTATTTATAGAAGAATGGACTGCATAGTAACTAATTCATGAACGGTCCAGATTGATTTACTTTTAATCGGACGGCCCATAATTAAAGCAAAATCTTTTAAATAAAATATAATATAAATATATATTAACACATGTTGATTTTTAATAAAACCAATACCTCCAACTTTTCATCCGAATTTCTCTCAATTATTTGCAACTTACAAGCTATATATATATATATATATATATATATATATATATATATATATATATATATATATATAAACCCACTCACATATTATATATATATTATAATCATACACATGCAAATTATATACTCTCTACCCATTATACACATATTCCCTCCCCGACAAAGCAATCTCTCTCCCCCACCCCCCCCCCCCACCCCCCCCCCCCCCCACTCAAGACATCAACATCACAAGTGGCCTTATATTTTATAAAATAATTTTTTACCAATTATTTTGAAAAATGGGTAAATGGGGGTCCATAAATACCACAAATACTTCGTCAATATTTTCAACAACATTTATCATAATTATTATAATTCACAATATTAATCGACCAGGTCATTCCCAGGAAAGAGGGGGCTTTCCAATAAGGATTTCTCCACTATAGCACGCACTTGGGTGATCAAACCTCTCCTCGATGCAGAACTTACAGACATCGTTAATATTGCAAGTAATAATATTAATAACTCGTCATCTCAATTATTGATTTAATAATATATAAAATATCGACAATAATTGAATAAAAGCGAATGACTTCTCACGTAAGCATCAATAATCATATGGTGTGCTACTCTTATGCAACCACGCCAGACATTTGTACTTTTTACTACCAAGGTAGTTCAGCAAGATTATTGGTAAAAACTTTCGCCATTAATTTCAATAAAATATTTTGTCATTTTCTCAATCAAATAATAATTACATTGTGGGGTCCACTAATGATTGTCTTGCTGCATGCGAATATTCCTGTTAAAAGCGAATATTCTCCTAAACCAATCGAATTTTATATAACAATTTGCGTACTTTGCAAAATTTATAAATATTACCCACAACTATAACATTATATCAAATTTATTTCATAATATTCAAAAATGATATTTATAGAAAATTCATTTTTATTCATAAAAATTGGGGTCTTACAATCAATTTTACTAGTTATGTTTATCTGATGTAGGCTTGACAACTTAGGTCGAAAACTATATACTTAACCAAAACAAGTTGGATCTATTGAGTTGGTTAGGTAGTTTATATGTTATGGATTTGTTTGTTTTGGACCCATATTATTATTACAACAAATATGGGTTGGACATAGTTTAACCAATTTTGACTTGTATTAGTCTATAATAGTAATACATCAACACGCATGCATTATTACACTACATTCTTATATAACACATATACATTATCAGTCCTTCTGGGGCGACCGGAATGTGGCGATATTCCAGCGACCGTTTTTTTTTTTAAAATATCTCCCCAAAAAAAAATAAAAATAAATAAAATTCCGGTCGCTGGAATGTCGCCACATTGCCGGTCGCCTTAGACTTTTTCATACATTATACATATTATACACTTTTTATAATTTATACATTTGTGATTATGTATAAAAACCATTCCACTAATTATGAAATTAATCCATGATAAAGTTCTAGTGTAACAAACTACTAATTTAAATAATTAATATCTCATCCCTTAATTAATTAAAATAACTCATTTAAATTATATAATTTAATTTAATTTCCTCACCCCTCACCCTCACCCTCACTTAAATTTTATAATTTTTTTAATATACGAGGTCAAATTAATTTTTTTATAACTTTCTCAATTTCATTTTACTTCTACTCTTTAATGTAAGTATCTTTCTCTATTATTTTTTAAAATAAATAATAATTTAATTTAAACGAAACGAGAAAAGGAGATAAATTGTAATCCTTAATTTGTAATTGATGAATGATTAGTAGCAATCAAGTCACGCAATACAAGTGTCGTGTGACATATACTAAATCCCCACTTATTATGGAAAGTAAAAAAAAGGAAGAAAGTGCATGCAATGCAATGCAATCTGGCTGGCTGGCTGCGTTTTCTTAGTATTTGTTTTTCTTGTTTAGTGCAAACTTTTTCCTATAATCAACGTCATGATATATCTCCATCTCCACTTTTGCTTTATCTTTAACCAATTCATTTCGTGAACCATGCAAATTAATTTTAAAATCATATTAGTTTTCAATTTCAAGATGATTTTATGGACATGGTCTTCTTATACTTCATTTTGTTGGATCCCTTCATAAACATAGGTTTTGAGGGGAAAAACATTATTTTTAGACAATTACTGTTTACTCCTTCTCAACTTTAAATAAAATAATTATAAAGATTAAATTTATTACGATTATTATTATTATTTTGTTCCACAAAAGAATCTATTTGTAATAAAAAATTCAATCCACAAAAGATCGATTAATTTTTCTAATAAATAAAATAATGTTTTTTGTATAATAACATAAATAAAACTATTTTGGTGAAATATAAAAATATTTAATTTAAATATTTATTTATTTATACTTTTATCCATTATTAAAGTCAAAATAAAATTGAAATAATCTCTTATCTAATTTTTATGTCAGACATAAAGCTTTTGATGTTCAAGAGGGAGTAATATAAACTCCACTAGATGAACCTGCCTTAAAAGGTTTTAA
This sequence comes from Panax quinquefolius, assembly GCA_020205615.1. Taxonomy (NCBI): domain Eukaryota; kingdom Viridiplantae; phylum Streptophyta; class Magnoliopsida; order Apiales; family Araliaceae; genus Panax; species Panax quinquefolius. The sequence goes on from CM035153.1 coordinate 175,061,075, forward strand.
AATACTCTACTCCTAAGTTATAGGTTTTAGGTTTTTATTTCTATATATAAAGACAACAATAAGATGTAAGCAGTCAAGGGTCTCAAGGACATTGCTGTCCCGTAGTAAGAAATCATTGTACTGGATCGGCGGGGCAGTGAACATAAAAATGCCCACCTCACATTGGTGGATATGTAATATGACAAACGTCCGTGATATATATTTTTTTATTTTTTTTAAAGAGAGGGTAAAAAATGAGATATTTTTATAATTTTTAATAATCTCATGTCATGTCATGTCATGTATTGATAAGTTTTTCAATTGTAATTCAAAATAAATTTATTCTAATATATAGCAATATTCTATATAAAAAAATTATTCTACTTGTTTCTATTTTTTAAAAACGACGAATTTTAAAAATAATTGTATTTATTCTTTTGAGAATTGAGATACTAGATATGATAGTTAAAATAACGAAAACTATCAACATCTTATCATATTATAGTTTTAAAATATATTTTATCTATAATTTTGAAATAAAATAAAAGAATAAATATATCTTTAATTTTTAAATGGTGGGAGTATATGGAAACTTACAAATACTTTCATGATGACACTAAAATTTATAACAAAATAACAACAATGCTCTCTACTCCCTCCGTCCTACGATAAAAATCTTGGTGGACTTTTCACACATATTAAGAAGATGAATGAAATGACAAAATTACCCATAATAATGTCATTAAATATGGAGAGAGAATTAAAATAAGAAAAGTATGAGATATTTAATCTTACGGGTATAATAAGAAAATATGTGTAAAAGTTTGGTTATTAAAGGAAAATGGATATTTAATGGAATTTATCCAAAAAATAGTAATAAGAACTTTTTATAAGGTGACGGATGAGTATTATATAAAAAAAGCTCAGTATAATCTTTCATAATGTATATCATGAAGGGCATACGACATCGCGTAGGGTCCACAAATATATATATATATATATGTATGTGTACGTAAAAATTATGTGAGATTTTTTTATACGATAGTATTATTATTATTTACAGAATAATGCATGGTCCAATGTAGAAGTGGAGTTTTCAACTTTTTGACCACTCCATTCTGCGTCGCAGCCATATGGGCAGGCCTTGTTAATTTTACGATGACACCAGTCTAAAATTTGTTTACTACAAAAAGAAGTAGAAATAGCCGACCGCCACCACAAAAAGAGAATGAGACGGGTATATTCCATCACGAGTTCCGGAATGCGATTCAGTTCTAAGCCACGCCAAGCCTATCCTATCCTGCTGAGAATTTAATTCCCACCGAATATTCTCATATTCCCGCGTCTTCTTTTTACTTTCAAATATGGCCAGCCTACTACACCCTTTGAACCGTCCGATCGACCATACCAGATAAAGACACGTTTCTATTTCTAGCGAGAGAGTCCATCAGAAAAAAGGACTTGTTTAATTTGCCGCCTTCTCCTCTACTTCACGTAATATATTCTTTTGGAATCTTAAACAAATCCTTTCCTGTTTCACTGTTTGGCTCCACTTTTTCCTGCCTATATAAACCCTTCTCCATAGGCTGCCTCAAATTTATACCTACAACAATTATCAAGTCCTTTGGTTTTATTTGGGTCGCCGAAAATGGGTGGCGGAATCGTGGTGGTTTTCGACTTCGACAAGACTATTATCGATCTGGATAGCGATAACTGGGTCATCGACGAATTGGGTGCTACCGATTTATTCAATCAGCTCCTCCCCACCATGCCTTGGAATTCTGTCATGGTCAGTTTTCTAACTTGTAGTATTTATTAGTTCCCTTAATTTGCATCCCAATAGAAGAAAAAAATGGTACATCAAATATACTACTACCATATTCATTATCTCATGTAACTCTGCATGTGTTTACAGGATCAAATGATGAAGCAGCTTCACTCGCAGGGGAAAAAAATTGAAGACATTGCGGATGTACTGAAACGGGTTCCAATCCATCCCAGGATTATTCCAGCCATCAAAGCAGCTCATGCTCTAGGGTAAATATATCAATCTCTCTCATTGAATTGAATTAAATTAATTTTGTACGAGCGACAGACATTATACTCCTCCTGGTTGTCGTAGATAATATATTAATCTATTTTATTTTATGGACAATGCAGGTGTGATTTGAGAATAGTAAGCGATGCAAATCTGTTTTATATAGAGACAATTCTGAATCATCTTGGATTGAGGGAATATTTCTCTGAAATCAACACCAACCCGGGTTTTGTGGATGAGGAAGGGAAGTTAAGAATCTTCCCTTACGTCGATTTTCATACTTCCCCACATGCCTGCACCAACCTCTGTCCTCCAAATATGTGCAAGGTAAAGCGCATATATATATATATATATATATATATATATATATATATATATATATATATATATAAATGGATTGACACCATTAAATATGCATATTCATAAGAATAATTAATTAAGGATATATAGATAGTGACGACATATGGTCATTGTATAAACTACTACTTTATTAATAATTTCCTGATCATGTTGTTTACTTTCTTCTCAATCTTAATAGGGTCTAATAATTGAAAGGATACAAGCTTCCCTTGCAGAGGAGGGCAATATTAAAAAGATAATCTATGTTGGAGATGGCGTGGGTGATTTTTGCCCAATCTTGAAGCTAAAAGACAGAGACTATGCAATGCCAAGGAAGAATTTCCCGGTTTGGGATTTGATAAGGGAAAACCCTGGTCTGGTAAAGGCGGAAATTCATGAATGGAGTGATGGAGAGGAACTGGAGGGCGTCCTGATTCAACTTATTGCTGCGGAAGAGAGCGACAATACTACATCGGCCCAGTTGTTTTCGGCGGATTGCAAGTTTCAGACAATTGCTCATGAAGCCCTGCCACAAGCTCTCCCTGTTCGTCTTTAGTTTAGTGGACAATAACTTGTTTTCTTAGTGGTTATGGTTTTTCAATGGTTTTGTAATTGAAAATTGTGTTGATCAACAAGAAATTGAAAGCCACTTTTGCGCTTCTTCCTAATTGTTGGAGCAGTGTTCCTAATTGTTTTTCGGTGTTTCTAATTGTGGTTTGTAGTTTTGCCACTTTTATTTCTATAGTTTGTAGTTTTTCAGTGGTTGGTTGGTTAGTTTGTATAGTTGTTGCGGCTGGTGGGTGTACATGGGGATGGGGATCATATTCCTTGGAATAAACTGATATCAGAATCAGTTGCTCTAGACACAATTGAGAAAAATACGAGTAATGAGCAAGGTGATACTATATCCATCACTACCAAACATACTTACTAGGAGTAATAAACTAACTCACTTCTCTCCAGACTCCAGACGGGGTAATATCCGATGCCATCTGAATTTCTGATCAATTGATGCCCTGTTTTAAAGTAAGGTAAATAGGCAACATATAAAGTTGTATCGATTATATTTTTTCGGCTCGGGTTCTCCTGCTGATCGATTATCATTCTCTATTTCCTCTAACTCTCTCGAATAAAATGTTTATTTATTCTATAATCACTAGTACAATTTACTACTTTTTATATTTTTGTTTTAAAAAAGGAAAATGATGATTGATGTATTTGATAGATTTTATTTTATTTCAAAAATATTAACAACATATGTTCATGTTATGTATTTGAAGCATATATGTCATTTTTATATAAAAAATTTCAATGGATCGATATTAATTTACGTTACTTGCTATTATTAATAACTAACGAACATAAGTAATACTACTATTTTTTATATTGAAGAATAGACCCTATAACATCTAAAATTAGTTTCTATATTGAATAGTGGATAACATTTTTGATCCATAACCTACTATATATATACTAGTTAGTTATTGCTCTTATTTTCTTTATCTCATTCATGCCAACAAAAAAAAAAAATGATATAGGGAGTAATAGTTTCTGAGTTTTTGACACGGGGTAACAATACTACTCACCAGCGAAGCGTTGATGGTTTAATTGCACAACTGCGGTATCAATAATACTATCTTCAAGACTGATTGATTGAGTCGGTCAATTTGTTGAAACACATTCGCACGTTATTTACTCTCTTTCTCTCTCCATCTCTCATTCAATTTCCTGATATTAGTAACTAGTTGTGTACTGTAGCTCTAATAATGGACGGTGGAATTTATTCAATTTTTTTTTTGTATGTGGCTGATTTGATATTGTGGCTAGATTTGGGCAAAAAAACAAAACATCTACAATTCCCATTACTGACTTTGCAGTGAGCTCTCATTCATCTTTATTTTCCTTAATTGTCTACTGTTTTTATATAGGTATGTTTGTTTTTGTATATTTGTATCTGTACTTTTGTGCATATTCGATTCTCTTTTACATTTTTTTATTTTGCAGGTTGATTGTGATATTAGTGAATGTTCTTTTGTAGAGATGAAATTTCATCGAGTGAAGATTGCTGGTTCAGTCTTTTTCTTGGGAGTTATTAGGACTCCTCTCTTGGTAATATCAATTGAAGTAGAGAGTTAAAGGGTGCTGTATTGTATTGTAGGTGTAATCTGAGTTTGGTTGTTTCTTCATTATTCCATTTTTGATATATAAAGGGGTGAAGGAAGAATTTCATTTATGGATCTGGGAACCGTCCAACCAGCTCATTTCATTCATTCACGTATGTCTTGTTGCCTCTTTGATCGAAAAGTCTAGGGAGGTCCATTTTCGGTGCTGCCTTGTTTTCTGTCAATACACACATCTAGTGTCTAACTCACTGTTTTCTTCCCCAATAATTTTTGGATCCATTTGGGCTTTTGTTTCTAAAGGAAATTTCTTGCAGTTGGAATATCCATTCCATGCAAATATTCATATCTCTTGTTTGGTAACAAGAAGTTTTTCCAATTGATCAAGTTGTTCCCAGTTTCCAGGGTAGTTACTGGACTAATTTGGAGGAATGTTTAGCTCAATATCTTGTTTTACTTGATAAATTTGCTTAGATTTTTCCGTTGAAAGGTTCTTGTCTTGGGAATCATTCTGGCCCATTTACTGTTAGAAAACAGTGAGCATGTCGGTCCTACATGCATGAGTATCATGCCTTTCATGGTAGGGCACAGGTCATACCAATTGCTAATAATGTTTTGCTCTTGTTTTATTTACTATTTAGTAGACATATAATGTTTTGCTCTTGTTTTATTTATTATTTAGTAGACATATTTGCTTTCTTCAGTTACTGTACAGGGTTAATAGTTCTGTTGGGAAAAAAAAGTTTGGAAACAATTATATATCCCTATTCTGGGGATATTGGGATAATGACTAGGGAATTGAAGCTGGGGATGCAGGAAAAGGGCCCAGATGTTGTGGGGAAGGTCCTTGTGGCAGTCAAGGCGTCGAAGGAAGTACCTAAAACTGCTTTGGTGCGGGCTTTGACTCATGTTGTTCAGCCTGGGGACTGCATCACACTGCTTGTGGTTGTCCCTTCACAAGGTTCTGGTATTATTTTTCTGGCCTTGGCATAATTTCATTTCTTTATAGTTGGGAGTAATTATAGTATGTTCATCTTTGATGATGCCTGGACTTTTATAGCAAGAGATTTTATCTGTTTTGTCTAACTAGTAGAACTCTATGAATTTCTTTATTCCTTGACCTGCTGTTGTCTGTTGCCATTGGTGCGAATCAGAGGTCTGTAGTCTTTTGCGTTAGTCTTGAGCTTGTTGATATATCTCAATAGACTTGTCAAATTTTGATTCAATTTAGGTCATAAATTTCTTTGATTATGCAATTCTAGAGCTATTTGGCATTTATTATGTTTACTGTTGGAACTGTCAATCTGACATGTATTTATTTTTAAGTGAAGGACTGTGTAGATTAGGTGCTCCTTTTAATTAATGTCATCATCTCCTTGCTCTAAATTGGTGATGTTGATCAGTTTTAATTGCATGAAGTTTTTATTTGGTACAAAACATGAAGTTTAAGATCACATCTTTGTAGGAAATATTTTAAAATCATAATGGACAATGGAAATAGATGGTTGCCACTTTCTTAGTGAGAATTGTTTTTTGGGGCTGAGCCATAGATTCCAAATTTTTTTTCTTCTGTTAATTCTATACTGATCTGGTGACGTGCAAACACAAATTACATGTATATAACTAGTCTTTCCATGCTTAAGATGTCTGGCTTTCCTGTGGTCATTGATGTCATGCTACATCATGAAAAGTTTGGAATACATTGTAGTAGATTTAGATCTATAATCCCCTTTTGGGTGTCATAGTACTGACAATTAATCCCTCATTTAGGTAGAAAATGGGGTTTCCCAAGGTTTGCTGGAGATTGTGCTAGTAACCACCAAAGGTCTCATTCAGGAACAAGTTCAGAACAGAAAAATGATATTACAGATTCCTGCTCTCAGATGATCCTTCAGCTCCATGATGTTTATGATCCTAACAAAGTCAGTGCACCTCAAGTTATGGATCACTGTTTGGTATTGTACTCTCCCTGATAACTGATGTAGTGATGTGCCATTCTTGTGCTTATTCTGTTACAGATAAATGTAAAGATAAACACTTGTTTCTGGATCGCCATGTGGGGCAGTAGCTGTGGAGGCAAAGAGAACTCAAGCTAGTTGGGTTGTATTGGACAAGTAATATTCTTTGTATATGATGGACCATTCATGGTGAACTAAATTTCAGTTGCTCGTGTTAACTTATTGCTCACTTTTATTGCCATTGTTTGCAGACAACTCAAACATGAGGAGAAACGTTGCATAGAAGAGCAACAATGCAACATTGTGATTATGAAGAGATCGCAGCCGAAAGTTCTACGTCTAAATTTTGTTGGATCACCTAAAAAGGAACCAGAAGCAGGTTGTCAGTTACCTTCCGAGCTAGATCAGTCGTCTGATAAACAATTGAAAAAGAATGAATCTCTGGATTCCATTCGAGGAGCACTTGTTACTCCAACCAGTAGTCCTGAACTTTTTACTGCTACCGAAGCTGGAACTTCATCAGTTTCAAGCTCTGACCCTGGAACTTCACCATTTTTCATTCCCGAAATAAATGGAGACTTGAAGGAGCAATTATTAATTGGAAAAGAAAATCATGTTCTCAATGAATCAAGTTCCGAGTCAGACTGTGAAAACTTTTCTACTACTTCCTCAAGTTTGGGGTTTCAACCATGGATGAGAGACATTGCCAGTTCACAATGTCAATCCTCCTGCCACATGGAAGAAAGTTCAGAAAAATATAAATACAGGACTCAAACATCTATAACAAAGGTCTTGCATGAGAAGTTCCCTAAACTTGATCGAGATACTGGATTTGGAATTCCAAACTACAGACCTAATCTGGAATTCAGTGGAAATCATAGAGAAGCAATTTCTCTATCCAGAAATGCACCTCTTGGGCCCCCTCCATTATGTTCAATATGCCAACACAAGACACCTGCTTTTGGGAAGCCGCCAAGATGGTTCACCTTTGCTGAACTGGAGCTTGCTACTGGAGGATTTTCTCAAGCTAATTTCTTGGCTGAAGGGGGGTTTGGATCTGTTCACAGAGGAGTCCTCCCAGATGGTCAGGCAGTTGCTGTCAAGCAGTACAAACTGGCAAGTTCTAAAGGGGATCAATAATTTTGCTCAGAAGTGGAAGTTCTTAGCTGTGCTCAACACCGGAACGTTGTTATGCTGATTGGATTCTGTATTGAGGATGGAGGAAGACTACTGGTTTATGAATATATATGCCATGGCTCATTGGATTCTCATCTATATGGTAATTCTTTTTCCCATTTTAGCTTGTGCAATCCTCCCATAAGGCAAATGTAATATATGTCTGATGATTATAACAGAATGCTAGCATTTTCCCCTCTCCTCGTTTTCTCCTTAGCATGTCACAAGAAGGATTTCCAAGTATATCAGACACAAGTAGTCCATGTTCATCATTAAGATTTAATACCTTGGCATATTATGATAGGGATGCATGTTTCGGCCGAAGAGTCCAGGAAAGGTGTTGTCCTTTGGTTGGACTGAAGTGTAAAAGCAAATAGCAGATATATTTTTATAGATTCATGGTTGCATGAGCTGACAAACACTTAATACGAGTATTTCACTTTGTTCCTAATAGTTTTAACTTGTATTTGCATATATAAAAGAGTTCAAAGACTTAATTTGGCTTCTTAGAATGCTTTTCTTTTTTATTAAAATTTCCTGTAAGCTGTATACTCATCAATAAATATGGTATACTCAGGACATCATCGAGATTCATTAAAGTGGTCTGCACGCCAAAAAATTGCTGTGGGAGCTGCTCGAGGAGTGCGATATCTGCATGAAGAATGTAGAGTGGGTTGCATTGTCCACCGTGATATGCGGCCCAACAACATTCTTATTACCCATGATTTTGAACCACTGGTATGGCAACATCTTACTTTTCACTTGGTAGTTCATTCTGAATTTTTTAAATATATGGCTGCAACGCCTGCAATGATCATGTGCTGTAAGTTATGGTTTCATTCCAAATTGCATCTCTTTTCATTTTTGTATCATAGAGAACTATTGTCATTAGTTATCACATAAAAAAGAATCATATTGTTGGTAAATAATTATAAGATATCCTGAGTTTCGTAACTCAAACTTTTACTTGGTTGAGGTGAGTGTCCAGCTCTCCAGTTACAGGCACTCAAATTTTTCCTTGGTTGCCTTCTTTGGTAAAGTCCACAAACTCAAGTTTCAAATTTTTTTTTATCAAAGATGTTATGGAGGGAAAATCATGAGTTTGGACCCTTGGGAGGGAGGGTGGAGTGGACTAAGTCACTTCTGATGACTTGTCCTAATCATACCTATGATATTATTGTTTCTTTTATGCAGAACCCTGCTTTAAAATTTAAGCATGTAGACGTGAGATTGTATAGTTTACTTCAATTAACTGCTTACGAGATGTAATATCAACTAGGGTCTGAACTGAAACATCCAGAAGGCATAGCATATCCTAGAAATACAGAAGAAATAGACGGAAAATAATTGCAAGAACGTTGTCATTTTGCTTATTATTTTGAAGTTTACTTCTGACATTTAGTTTCCTTTAATTTTGACATCTTGTAAAAATTCAATGATTAAGTTGCATCCTTCTGGTTTTGAGAGATCGATTTGATTTGGCTATTGATATACGTATATAATGCTAATAATTTTTGTGTACATTGTGGAGTGTTAGGGTTTATAGTGTAATTATGTTACCTTGATTCTTGGTATGCAAGGTTGGAGATTTTGGGTTAGCGAGGTGGGAGCCTGATGGGGATACTGGAGTGGATACCAGAGTAATTGGTACATTTGGGTAAATCTTTAGTGTTGGTTTTTATTTTGATTTGGACCATCTCCATGCTTTTAATGAATTAATTTAGCTACTCTGTTCTATTCAGATATTTGGCTCCGGAATATGCTCAAAGCGGCCAAATTACAGAAAAAGCTGATGTTTATTCTTTTGGGGTAGTGCTAGTGGAGCTTGTTACCGGACGAAAAGCAGTGGATCTTAACCGGCCCAAGGGTCAGCAGTGCCTCACAGAATGGGTGTGTGTGTTTCCTGTTCTCCTATAAAGGGGTGTGCTTAGCAAATCTGGTTGTCCATCACAATTTAAATATCAATTCCCGCCTTCCCGGTTCAAATATGAAATTCAAATTTCCATTAGAATGGAAGAGTTCTAGTATCACCATTCACCACCGACACTAAAGCATGAAACAAGTTCATCAATCCATAAACTCAAATTTTTATGTTCTTGGATTTGTAACAGGCACGACCACTGTTGGAAGAATATGCTTTTGATGAGTTGGTCGACCCTCGGCTAGAGAACCACTATTCGGAACAGGAGGTCTATTACATGTTGCACGCTGCATCCTTGTGCATTAGCCGGGATCCTCATTCACGGCCACGCATGTCACAGGTAAGAAGCTTCAGCTAGAACTCAGAACTTTAATACTTGGGTCCAATATGTCCAAACACCATGAAGCATTAGTAGCCTTTTCTATCTACAGTGACAGTCTACTGGTCTAGTGTATTGGTCTGGGAAATCTATCTTAAGTTGCTTCCTCAACATTTAACAACAAACTATATAGATTGCTATTTTATTTTTTATTTGCTGGGACTTCTGAATTTGAAAGAGTCCCTATTATTTTTAGTTTTGGTCTACAGAGGTGTTTTCCAACAGATTGTGGAAAATGTAACATTAGTTAATGAAGCCAAAGACAGTAATATTTTCAAACATGTCTAGTTAACATAAAATTCAAGCTGCGAGTTAATTTATATTTGTATTTTTTATGCCTCACATAATTAGGAAAAAATAGGTTTTACATGCATTTTCCAATTATCCACCCCCTAGGTAGTGGAAGCCTGTTTTAATTAATAGGAAGAAAACATGTTAACTTTTTAGAAACTTTGGCCTGGAATGGGTTCTTCGAGATGCAATGGTTTTTGTATAAATATGCATTGTTCTCAAAATAGTGACCAAAGAGTTTGCTTATTTGATAAATATGTTTTGGTAAAAGGTGATCCGTCTACTCGAGGGAGACACAATCATGGACTCAAGTCACATGTCAACACCTGGACATGATGCAGGCAGTCGGAGTGGAAGGATCTATACCAATTAAGCGCTGCAATATGAAGTGGTCCATTGATAAACAAGACTCTGGAATGGTTTAGCGAAAAGCTAATGTCTGCTTTATGGGAAAGGAATAGAGCCAGGAGAACATCATGTGAGAATGAAATGTAAAGAAGTCCCATCTTGAATACACTATATATATTAATATGCAGAAGATGTTTTTACCACCCTCTGTTTAGCTAATGTAGTTGTTCTATATTTTGTCGTTGTATAGAAGGGAACATTTGAGTTGGTATGTTTTCTAGTTCTTTAGAAATGATGTGGACCCCGGTACCAAATAGCTAGATTATAGTATGCTGTTTGCAAGTTTGGGAAGGTTTTTTCCATCGTATTCTGTACTTGCAAGACAAAACAAAATTTGGAAAAGAAGAGAGAAAAAACAGATACTCCTTTCCTTTGTATTTAATTCGACCCGTCTTCACTCTTGAGCATGCCATGCTTCCACTTCTATCTGCCACATAACTGGTTTTATTTCCTACTCACCGTGTATTTAAATTTTGTTTTGTAAAAACTTGCATGAAAATTAATTTTCCAAAAGAAATGTAGTTTGATGACATACTAGTTAGAACTCAATCTATTTGAAATACTACTGACATGTTAGAAATTTATGTTCTACATAGGTATCTTCTCCTCTTTTATTTTTTCTGAACGGACAGAAAATCAATTAAAAAAAATGAATTTCTCCTTTCAAACAGAGTAGGGAGTCATAATTATAACCATGATCGAAAACTCTAGCGTGCTTATCAACAAAGCGTACTACTATATTTTCTGTCACAATCATTTACATTGCCGATCCTGCTGGAAGGGGGAGCTAATTATTTTCGTAGCACTCCAGTTCATCAAAATGCTTCTAGGGCTTTCCTTGTCCCATAAACAAATTTTATCACACAAAACAATCACACTAGCAAAGACATGTATAAATATATAAGCATGCTTGGTTAATGAAACGGATGGACTGAAAAAATACGACAATATTATAACACAGTAAATAGCATTTACCGTCTGGAAAAAGAATTACCAGTTTCATAGGAAATTAAAAGTTAGTAGGAATGTTTTGGCTATAGGAATTACAAAACTGAACAAGTTCAGGGGTAAATATAACATTCTCAGTTGAAATAAGGTTTTGCTGGGAGTTCTTTCATCTTAACAAATCTCCTTTAGGTTTTCCTCATTTTAGACCTTGCATACCTGAAGGGAATGAAAAAGGAACAACACTAAGTTTCAGTAAATGGAATGTTAAACCGGAGAAGTATAACAGAATAATGAAACAAAGCATTGTATAGATAGATACTCTATATGCATGCCACCACGATCTGATGATGGCAATGTGCTGTCCTGAAGTGCATTCATGGCCACATTAGCTTTTTCAATCTCCTGTCAATAAGTAAACAATCAGACGAACAATCTCAAATATAAAAATTATGCTTTGCTATCAAGTAGCATTTTTAGTTGGATTTTTTTTTTTTTACTTGATTAGGTACTACTTTTTGAAGCATATGCAAGGGACATCTATTGATGATTGTTTATTTTGTTATTGAAAACTGCCTTATTAATAAACCTTTTTCACCAAAAGAAAAAAGAATGTCTTGCAGTGGGTTTCAGCTTATTATGGTTAAAGCACCAACAATATTATTTGTAAAAAGAGATGTTCTATGTAGAAGACAAGTAAGGGTGTGTTTGATTACATATTAATAGCTCTTAATGGATGAGGCAAAATAAAAAAAATTTCCCCTCTTAATCGGTTAGACAAAAATATAAAGCTAAACAATCTAGAGGCATGTCGGAGTGATTTTTTCTTTTTCTTGGACAAAAATAACCTCTTCAATATTACAAATTCCCTTTTGTATTCATCTCCCTCTCCCTCTCCCTCTTCGATTTCCAGATGCTCAAATTGATCATCAAATGCGGTGTTCTTGAGAAATAAGCAGCAGACCAACAAAACAACAAATAGAAAAAGTAGTAAGATTAGAGCACGTGTAAATCGGGCATCCGATCGGCAACAATTGTGATTTTGGTTTAGAGCATATTTGATTTGTAGAGAGAAAATTGAAAGAATCAAGGGAAAGAAAATCCTCTTTAAGGAGTTACATAGATGACCCATCTCGTCTCTATCATAACTAATTTTGATTTGTAGGATGAAGACAGGTTCAATTAGAAGTGAGGATCTATCAATTGCTCGCCGGAGATAGAGATTTTTCTGTGGTGGCCTGGAGGATTAGCCGGAAGAGTCAGGTGGTGATGGTGGGTTTTGAGACAAAATTTTATTGAAACAATTTGAACTACAAATTGAGAAGCAAGAAAAGGGACAAAACCCTTGTGGGTTTTTGTGTAGATTGAATACTTTCTATGAGAAAAAGCCATGGATTATTAGAGAGAAAAGGAGAGAGATGGGTGGCTAAGTTTTGCACATAGTGCGAAGAGAGAGAATGAAGGGAAGAAAATAGAGTAGAGGAGTTTTTTTTGCTGAAATTGAATATATTGGGTGGAGGGTTAAAATGGTAAAATAGTTTTATTAAGACATTTTGAAAAGATTAATTATCAAACAACATTTCAGATACAATTCTACACAGATGCTCTATGTTATTTAGATGTCTAAACTGTTCATATCTTAACATTCAATTTTATCAAACACAACCTAAGTCTTGCAAAGGAGGTCCTCCATTTAAATTTCAGCTTATTATGGTTAAAGCACCCAAGAATATTATCTGCAAAAAGAGATGTTTTGTGTAGAAGAAGGATACAAAACTAGATTTCATGACAAGAAAGTTATTATTTGGGAAAGAAAGATGCATAAATATGCTTATAAGTTATAATGAAAAAGGTTACTTGTGAGTTGTGATCTTACTAGCATGTGATTTTTATTTTATTGGTAATTAGTTGTTAGATCCTACTGCCTGTCAAATGGGAAAATGAGGACAACAGTTGTAATTAGCAGCATGGGGTACCTCAAAATCAGCAAATGCAACAGGCATTCCACCTCTATCACGCACCTTGAGTGTGTTGAATCCAGGATACCTGATACCAAATGAATACATGCTTTTTATCATTTTTAAAATTAATATATCACTGCATATTTTAATCAAGTAAAGACAGGAGGTACTATCACCAACAGGAGAACAAACCTAAGAATACAAAATGGACAGGAGGAAAATCCATTAGAATTTGAAGGTAGCGTTCTGTGATAACTTACTGAGAAAGAACCTGCTGGAGTTCATCCTTGGTGCAATTCGGACCTAAATTTGCGATAAACAAAGTTGAACAAGGTTTGGCACCATCGCCAATCGTCTCTATCTGCTCATGTTGCTGCAAAATGCAACCAAAAGCAGGCGCCCAGTCATACATGCTTCTGACTGTTTTTCCCTCTCCCCGTAAGTCATAAACATTCAGACAAAAAGATAATTAAACATGTTGGTGACCCTAGCACAAATGGTTAAATATTGAAGAAGAATTCCATCGAGGAAAAATAATCAGAACCATATTACATCAATTGTAAAAAACAGTTCGTCCTCTCAAAACAGCATTTAAATCCAAAGTATTTTGTTGAAGATAAATTGTGAAGAACAGATAGAAGCGCAGGCAGGCCACGCGTGTATATTTTGCTGCATATGTAACCATATTCAAGAAGAACACATTCTAAGGAATGGGAAAGCCAATGAGAAATGTACATCAATTCATCAAATAGCAAGATACATTTTTTTTCTTCTTATCTGTCACAGTAACCATTTCTGCTGTGCAATATTCTTGGGTTAACACTGAAAGGCTGAAAGCACTTGCACACTAACAGGTTGTACCATACACTGCATTTATAGTTTATAGTAGATATAAAGTTAAAGCTATCTGAGAAGGAAAATGATTTTTTCTCTTCATACACACACACACACATAGGTGGTCATCTTACTTTTGACACAACACCATACATTCAGCAGAAAAGCAAAACAGAACTGTATCACAATTTTCACTTACATTTTCTGCAATGACAGCATTGTCAGCATCAGCCACTGTTTCACCACTGATCAATAACAGATGAAACAGTTGAGAGATGTACGAATAGGAATACATGTAAGAACCTAACATCTTGTATATTTTACCAACAAATTGCAGCAATCATAAAGATAGATTCCAAAATTAAACAGTTAATTTGCTTTCTGAGTGCTTTCAACCTCTTTGGGATCGCTATATCATCCTTGTTTTTGTCAGAAGAATCAGGGTTGCTGGGTCCGGATGGTAGATCACATTCAGCGTCTCCTGGTGTGCAATAACTTGTCAACATGTTCTTGTGAGGGAATTTATGTGAATAAACAGCATCTATATCTATTATTAATGAACTTCATTATATACATAACCAATTACCATCCTCACTCGATGTTTCTTGGGCATCAGCAGCAGAGTTGGTTCTTCTATCAATAACGACATAAGGCCCACTTCCTGTAAACAGAAAAAAGTGTTCAAATACAATTTCAAGAAAAATTATGGAGTAAAAGAATCAAACCTAAATCAAAATTTCAGCAGACAATAATGGAAAGAATAAAAGGATAACTATCACCTACCTGGCCTTTTTATCCGACGAGAATTTGATCTGGCAAGTTCAATATGCAAAAGGTGTCCAGTTTGAGGATCAAATTTTACACCCTGAAAAACATCATTATCCAAATTCCAGAATTCAGAATGTGGTAACTTTTCTGCTCTGAGATATAACTGAATTTTTAAAGAGGTCCATTCTTCTAGTCAAATTTGAACTGAAGTCCATAATGGATGAAAGCTAGAAGGAGAATATTTATCAATTAAAAGAACCTACTAAGAGAAGGAATGTAGGAGGATGGAAAAGATATCCCTCACAAAATGGGCGCCTGGGTGGTCATTACCACCTGTAGTTTGGCGGACAATAAGAAAGGAGGAATCTATGAAAATGATCTTAGTTAACTTTACCGCTATATTGTAAACCATCCTATCAGATTTTGCCAGTTGGTTTACCCATGAAGACAAGAATGATAGTTTAATAATATTAATTGATGTTTTGATAACTTCACTTTTTGTTCAAGGTTTTAGACAAACTCAAAGGTTACGAAAAGTTCCTAAATTTCTATTTTGACACCGTCAAAATACCTTAAGATTGAAAAATAAAGCACAAGTATTTAACATAATGACAAAATCAATGAGTTAAGTTTTTGGTGCAAATTTTAACATTTTTCTTAACCAATAAGAACTTTATGTGAATGAAATTCAAATGGAATATTCACAAAACAATATCTTTGGAAGTGTTATAATTCATCTAAGCAAAAATTTCTTAGCAATGAGATCATCTTAACTATCTAGAGTTGCTTGGCGTCCAACCCAGATCCAAAATTGTACTTTTTGAACCAAGAACAGGAAAGAACTCAGGGAGAGCACAGTTGATGGAACAATTTCTCAGCATCTAAACCACTAGGATCTCTTCAACAAAAATAAGTGATCGCAACCAAAGAGTCAAATTTATGAAAGACCACTTATGCAACATGTGGCACGTCTTTGGAAAAGTATATCCATCACAAATGAGTTATCTAAGATAATCTAAACAATACATTTGCTAACTGCTATAAAAAAAAAACCAAGTAAATGCATTTACTATTTACCTAAAGTTCACAAAATGACAGATACTATATTGAAAAGGTAAAATACTGATGATTGCTCACATTCAGTGAATGCAAAGCTGCTATTGCTGAGTGATGATTTTCAAATGTAGCAAATGCAACCACCTGCAGCATGCAAAGTAAGCAAAAAAACATACAAAAATGTGAAAAGATGAAGATTCAAACCGAATATACAATGAACTAAACTAACAAAATCTACGTAAAAAATCCGTTGCAAAAACAATGTTAAAAGGCAAAAGAAGTTAAAACCCTAATTTTACTCCCAAATCAGAGGAATGATTGAATTCTCTCCACAGTAACACAAAATAATCAGCATTTGTAAACATAAATCAACATTTTTTGTTGATGGGACAGTAAGTAAGAAAGTAAAAGAAATTAACAAACAGGTTTCAAAGATGGACCTGATTACCACGACCGGTGTACTTGAGCTGGCAAGAGTCGAAGCCGGGTCGGCGTCGGAAGAGGTTGTGAATCTCTCGAACTTTAACGTCGTCCGGCAGGCCCGACACGAACAGTGTGTTTATGCCGTTCCCGTCGTCCGAGAATCCGTAGTTCTCCGGTGCAGCGTTGGCGTAACTATATGGATCATACGGCGGATGACTTATTAATGACATCGCGGCGAGGCCGAGTATACAGATAGGAGTTGGGTTGGGTTGGGTTGGGTTGGGGTAAGAGGACTAGGGGTAGAAGTCCGTTTTAAAAAAACCAAACATTTTATTTTTATTCATCTTAGACTAAAAGATATTTTGTATCCTAAACTTTATTTTTTATTTATTTTTGTACCCCAAACTTAAAAAGGTGTAAGATCTCAACTTATTATTAATGAAATTTAATTTTCTCTATTTATTATTTTGAAATAGTAAGGGTTGATTTGATTAATGTGGATAGTTAAGGGTAAAATACGCAAATACTTCAAAATAAGCAAGTGGTTATAAAAATATTCATTGTTGTCGGGGAATATTCGTTTGGTGGTGGAATATTAAATCTTTGTTTGGGAATATTAAATGCGACGTAGTAGATCATATGTGGGCCCCATAGCAAAAAAGCGATTGGATGAAGAAAGCGACAAATATAAGTTGGTTAAAAATACAGGCGTAGTTATTCTGAATTAATTGTTAAAATACTAAATTGGTTAAAACACATGGTATTTGTAAGACCGAAATTTTTAAATAAAAGGAATTTCCTTTATTTATTATTTTGAAATAAGTAAGGGTTGATTTGATTAATGTGGATAGTTAAGGGTTAAATCGCAAATATTTCAAAATAAGCAAGTGGTTATAAAATATTCATTATAGTGGGGAATATTCGTTTGGTGGTGGAATATTAAATTTGTCGAGGGGAATATTAAATGCGACCATGCCAGTACCCATGTGTGCCCCCCATAACTAAAAGCGATTGGATGAAGAAAGCGACAAATATAAGTTATTTTTTAAATAACAGGCGTGGTTATTCAAGATTAATCTTGTTGGAATACCCGAATTGGTTAAAAACACACTAATCTGGCGTTGTTGAGCGATGGCACTGCGGTATTGCACCAATTATTGATTCTTACGTGAAGTCACTCTTTCGATAATGGTTACGATAATTCTTTGCTCGATATTTTATTGAGTTAATAATTCTTTGCGTTGATATTTTATATTCTTTGTTGTTTGATAATTGTCATTACACGTATTTTCATTATCGAGCAATAATTCATATTATCCGAATAATATTATTTGTGGCGTCCCCAAAATAGGTCCATTCCATCCAACCCATTACGAGTCGCCAAATCGTAGATGCGAAACAACTACAACTTTATTATTACAACAAGAAAGCTGTGAGTTTGAATCTACAAATATTATCTTACAGACAATATCTATACTCAAATAAATCCTCATCACATTATTGATTCATTATTTTACAAAAATGGTGAGGACTACTAAACAACTCTCTCTAGAACCTTCATTCCATACCCCATTAAGTCTTCGCTACATTCATTCGCCTCACGAGAAGAAGAATGGAACAACAAGGAAAAGGGTGAGCTCAACTAGCCCGATAAAGAATATTATGACTAAGATAATATCTGACAAATTATCGTTAGTCTCAGCAGGAAAAATCGATAGAATACTGATAGACAACAAGTTTCGGATCAATATTAGCGGTGAAATAATAATTCATAGAAGAGTTACGTGAGAGAATGAAATCTACTATAATCTATGAATTTAACAGGTCCATCATCAATATTTTATCCTGTAACATCAATCGATATTCATCTCGAATCAAATATTCATCTTTTGCTTCTGGGCCAAAGATATTCATCAATCGGTCGTGTTCATCTCAACACACTGTTCATCTTTGCACTAAAGGCCGAAGATATTCATCGATCGGTCGTATTCATTTAAACACACATTCATCTTTGCACTAAAGGCCAAAGATATTCATCGATCGGTCGTATTCATTTAAACACTGCTCATCTTTTGCACCTTCTGGTCAAAGATATTCTTCAGAAATCATTCATCTTTGCCTTCTACGGGCCAAAGATATTCAATACTATCATCATTTAAGGTGAGGATGATGAAAATACTTTTAAAGAAGCGAATCCGATTGAAACAAAATGACAAATATTATGGATTCGTACTTTTAAACAATCCAGGATTCAAAAATACTTCATAAATAATCATAGTGAAGTAAAATTCAAGAATGATCAAAACATGGATACAATCAAAGCTAGTATCCGGAATAGATATTTTAGGCGAAAAAGAAAAATTTTCATTTTTAGATTGAATAGTGCCGTATTCGTGAATAGTGTCAGAGTATCGTGAATAGTCTTGGTATCGTGAATAGTAACTCAAACACCAAAAGATAGAAATTCCACAAAAAAAACATTTTCACGCTTCATGAATAAGTACTCGTGAATAGTAACTCGTGAATAGTAACTCGTGAATAGTAACTCATGAATAGTAACCCGAGCATGAAAAAGTTCTAAATTTGATAAAAGTACCAACCGATATTTCAACATAATGATATTGAAGAATTAATATCATTTGAGAAGAAAATAACATCCCTTACCTCGAAGAATCGATTGCCGGAAGGAAAGGTCGGAAGTGATCTTTGAATGAAACTTGTCTTGAACAACAACTCTCAAAGTATCTAAATACTCACAAAATCGCTCAATAATATAGAGAGAAAGAGAAAACTTTGTTTACGGTGTGATTTTCAATTCTAACTTAGCCCTCTATTTATAGGAAAATGTTAAGACGGCAAAAGCGGACTTAACACTGCAACTTTGATGGCTTTACTGCTACTATTCCCACCCACCACATTTGAAATAAAATTCAACACATTTTTTCACCAACCACAAGTGGGGCCCACTCAATTCTAGAATTTTCCACCAAAATCAATTATAAACCTAATTTCCGAATCAGAGCACCTCTTAAAATTCACAACAAATCATTCGTGCATTTTAACGGTTCAAAATTTGTGGACATATACTCAACTTATGTATGTATAACATATCCAAAAATTACAACGATCCAACGGTCGGATTAAATATTATAACTCACACAATAAAGCTATAATAACACCGATTTGATCTTTTAATACCTCCAATCCAAACAAAATACAAATAAAATATCTCAAAGAATAATTTCTTCATTTATAACCACATAAATAAATCCATCATTTATATTCATATAAAATAAATATTTCTTTATCATATGAATCAATAATTAATTATTCACAAATAATATTACGAGAATCACAATTATTATAAACCGGTAGTTCCGGGAAAGATGGGGCTTTCAATAAGGATCTCTCCTTCTTGGGCGCAATTAGGTGACCAAACCTCTCCTTAGGCAGAACTTTCTAGACATTGCCAATAATGTTATCTAATAATATTATTCAAATAATATGAATTATTGATCGATAATGGGAAATCTTTGTGCGGTGACAATTATTGAAGCAATGATAATATAAAATACCAACGCAATGCAATTATTGAATTAATAAAATAAACTATTGAGCGGTAACTCTTGTAATAATTATTGAGTAGTGCCTTCTTACGTAAGGATCAATAATTCAACAATCTTCTGCAATATCTGTGTGTCTTCTTGTGGCAACCACGCGTATTCTTGTATTTTAACCACGGGTATTCCAGCGGTCTTACAGTAACAACTACGTAGTTATTTATAACCACCCAAACTTTGTCGTTTTCCTTATCCAATCGCTTTCCGTTATGGGGCCCACACATGCCATTGCTGGCGTCGTCATGCGAATATTCCCGACAGCGATCGAATATTCCACGACCAAACGAATATTCCAAACAACAATGAATATTTTATAAACAACTTGCTTATTTTGAAATATTTGCGTATTTAACCCATAACTATCCACATTAATCAAATCAACCCTTACTATTTCAAAATAATAAATAAAGGAAATTCCTTTTATTTAAAAAATTTGAGGGTCTTACAACCTCCCTCCTTATGAAATTTCGTCCTCGAAATTGGCGTGCACGTACTGGTGTTTGAAAAGATGAGAATACCTCGCTTTCATTTTCGTTTCCAACTCCCGGTCATTTCCTCTATAGCATGATTCCTCCACAAAACTTTAACTTGTGGTATGACCTTTCTTGGCGTAGGACATGCTCCTTCCTATCCAAAATCTTGGCGGTACCTCCTCATACGTTAAGTCTTGACTATCTCATCCGGTTCTAACTCAATGACATGGTTGGTCGTCCACATATTTACGTAACATCGATCGTGAAAAAATGTTATGAACAGCGTCATACTTGGCGGTAAAAGCGAGTCTATAGGCCACGGTTCCTATTCGATCGAGAATTTCAAATGGATTAATAAATCGAAGGTTTGAGCTTTCCTCACCTCACCGATTCTCGCTTTTAAAATAACAACTTCTTGCGCCTCCTTCTTCAAATTCATCACTCGGTGTGTAGCTTGAGCGACTTTAACTTTATCGATTAAAGTTGATTATACTCGTATATCATCACGTGCATCGTATATCATCACGTGGGTACCTAGAGTTTTCATCTCCATCTCTATTATTTGTATATTATCTGAAATGAGTCTTTCGATGATATCGTACTCGTACTCGTATATCGATCTTCTACTCAATACGTCATTACCACGTTCGCTTTTCCAAGATGGCATGGTCGAACATGTCTTTGAAATGAGTCTCTCTTGAGTTCTTGAAGCTCTTCCCACATTCCTTGCTCCATTCGAATTTTGTATCTCTACGAGTCAATTGCGATAATGGAATAGCGATTCGAGAATATCTTTCAACGAATCTCCGATAATAACCAACTAAGCCTCAGAAAGCTACGTATTTCGATTCATCGACTTAGGTTGCTCTCAAGCGTGACTCATATCCCAATCTTGGATAGACGTCACAATGACACCTATCGATTTACTATCGCACGAATATGGCGTCTCCTATGAGATTAAAGCAGGTGAATTCCACAAAGGAAGTCACAAGATAAAGGCTCAGTACCAAATTTATAGTTGAATTTTTAACTCACGAAGTTCAATAGAGCCATTCGATCGAGATTTTAGAAATGAGTTTTGTCTAGGGTTCAAATTCGATACAAAATTTAATATCGAAGCTTTGGGAGTAAGCAAGAAATTCTTCAGAAATACGTCGGAAAAATCAATAACAACAAGAATATTATTCAAATCGGCGTGTCTTTATTCAAATCCATAACATGGACTAAGAAAACTTGACATTCGTAATAAGCAGTGACTTTTTATGGCTTGATATGAAAATGTTTGATTCTGATGGTTTGATTGCTTGAATTGAATAACGAGTTGCTTAGGAATATGAAAACTAATGACCTTACGAAAACAATCAATTTTGGCATGATGAGTAGTTAACCTTAAAATCACATCAAAAACAAATATCTCTATAGAAATAAGGTTAACGGTAATGCGATAGTGCCAACTGAATCAAGCAAGATTTTTAAAACAACGGATGTAATGAAAGTTTCTCTAACTGGAGAGTCTCCATAAATAGGTCAAAGTCTAATTTCTCCGTAGTCGAGTTCAAGCGTTGGCGCAAACAAGAGAGATAAAAGAATGGGTAGAAGCAGGTATCTAGTAAGGTATAAACTTTGCAAGAATTTATAATTAACTAACCCGTCTAACTTCGTTCGGGTTCCTCGCATTTTAACCGGTCACGACAAACGCTTCTTCCGAGAATCGTTGACTTTGACTTTTCTTGGACATCCTTTTGAGTCACCATTCCCATTTGGTGGGTTTCGATATCGTCTGATCTCGGCGATATGTCCTTCCTTTCCACAATTATAGCATACCTTAAAGCTGTTGTGGGCGGTTTGGTGATATGTCCCTCTTTCCGCATTTATAACATATGATGGGTGGTCGTTCTCCTCCCTTAGAACCAATTCTTTGCGAATCTTTGATCATCTTCACATGGTCGTTGTTAAATCTCCTCTTTTAAAATCTCCTCCCGATTCGCTTCTTCTATTTTCATGGCCACGATTACACCGAGTGGTTACCGCTTTTGTCAAGTATTCTTCTTTCTCCATTTGGTTATCGTTATTACGATGATACTTTATCTTGATATGATCTGGTTATGGTCCCTCGGTTGAACGCGTACTCGTTATCTCGCTTCTAACATTTGAGCCACATTGACAACATCTGAATAGAGAGAAAATTTATGAGAAATGAGATCTTGGCGTATCTGGGGTTTGAACCTCTAAGAAACATCGCGTCATCGTTCCTCATTCTCCACCAAATGAGGTGCAAACACGGATAACTCCATGAACTTCGCCTCGTCTTTGGGACACCGTCATGTTATTCTCGCTCGGTCTAATAAACTCCACTTCCTTCGTATGACGAATACTTTCGGAAAGTACTTGTCATTGAACTATTTCAAACGTCTCCACGACACGCCGAAGGCGGTTGGATGGGTACGCTTCACTGATTCCCACCGATAATCTACCGCCACGGAACATAAAGGTGGCGAATGGAACCTTCTGTTCCTCCGTGCATCCCAAGACATCGAATATCTTGGTAATTTGCTTGACCCATGTTTCCTTGTGATCGGATCGGCTTTCCCTTAAATTCTGGTGGTCCTGACTCTTTGAACTTCTTGTTGTGACCACCGTGAATTTGCTATCATTTCCTCCTCGTATTTTGAACACGAGTCTCCTAAATCGATTTTGCATGAAGCGCAAAAACTTCTAAACATTCCTCGTTCATCATCTCGCTTTCGGTGGTGTTGTTCACGGGAGGAACATTGCCGACTGTCAGACGTTTCTCCTCGTTGGTGAGTCTGAGCGTCTCACGTTCTCATTTCCATTGTTAATATTCTCGATTCGACATTCTCAAACATCGCCATAAAACAAGGGTTAATTTAAGAAATCAATATATCACATAATATCCCTTATATCTTGACCAACTAACAAATAAGCTTAGGTAGGACACACTAGCGAAGGATTTACTTCGTCTCTCCCTCCTAGTTCTATTCCCCGATCTCATGGAGATCATATCCTAAGCTCGATACCAACCGTGGCGTCCCCAAAATAGGTCCATTCCATCCAACCCATTTACGAGTCGCCAAATACATGATGCGAAACAACTACAACTTTATTATTACAACAAGAAAGCGTGAGTTTGAATACAAATATTATCTTCAGACAATATCTATACTCAAATAAATCCTCATCACATTATTGATTCATTATTTTACAAAATGGTGAGGACTACTAAACAACTCTCTCTAGAACCTTCATTCCATACCCAGAAACTAGTACTACATTTACATTTCTCGCCTCACGAGAAGAAGAATGGAACAACAAGGAAAAGGGTGAGCTCAACTAGCCCGAGTAAAGAATATTATGACTAAGATAATATACAACAAATTATCGTTAGTCTCCGCGAGGGAAAAATCTCGATAGAATCTGATAGACAACAAGTTTCGGATCAATATTCGCGGTGAAATAATAATTCATAGAAGAGTTACGTAGAGAATGAAATCTACTATAATCTATGAATTTAACGGTCCATCATCAATATTTTATCCTGTAACATCAATCGATATTCATCTCAAATCAAATATTCATCTTTGCACTACTGAGCCAAAGATATTCATCAATCGGTCATGTTAAATCTCAACACTGTTCATCTTTGCACTAAAGGCCAAAGATATTCATCGATCGGTCGTATTCATTTAAACACTGCATTCATCTTTGCACTTTAAAGGCCAAAGATATTCATCGATCGGTCGTGTTCATTTAAACACTGTTCATCTTTGCACGCACTTTCTGGTCAAAGATATTCTTGAGAAATCATTCATCTTTGCACTCTGCCAAAGATATTCAATACTATCATCATTTAAGGCGAGGATGATGAAAAATACTTTTAAAGAAGCGAATCCGATTGAAACAAAATGACAAATATTATGGATTAAGTACTTTAAACAAATCAGGAGTTCAAAAATACTTCATAAATAATCATAGTGAAGTAAAATTCAAGAATGATCAAAAACATGGATACAATCAAAGCTAGTATCCGAATAGATATTTTATTTAAAAAGAAAAATTTTCATTTTTTGATTGAATAATCTTCATATTCGTGAATGAATAGTCAGTATCGTGAATAAGGTCGTAGTATCGTGAATAGTAACTCAAACACCAAAAGATAGAAATTCCACAAAAAACATTTTCACGCTTCATGAATAGTACTCGTGAATAGTAACTTCGTGAATAGTAACTTCGTGAATAGTAACTCATGAATAGTAACCCCGAGCATGAAAAAGTTCTAAATTTGATAAAAAGTACCAACCAATATTTGACATAATGATATTGAAGAATTAATATCATTTGAGAAGAAAATAACATCCCTTACCTCAAAGAATCAATTGACTTGGAAGGAAAGGTCGGAAGTGATCTTTGAATGAAAACTTATCTTGAACAACAACTCTCAAAGTATCTAAATACTCACAAAATACGCCAATAATATATAGAGAGAAAGAGAAAACTTTGTTTACGGTGTGATTTTCAATTCTAACTTAGCCCCTCTATTTATAGGAAAATGTTATGCAAAGAAGAGACTTAACTGCAACTTTGATGGCTTTACCGCTACTATTCCCACCCACCACATTTGAAATAAAATTCAACACATTTTTTTCACCAACCACAAGTGGGGCCCACTCAATTCTAGAATTTTCCACCAAAATCAATTATAAACCTAATTTAGAATCAGACACCTCTTAAAATTCACAACAAATCATTCGTGCATTTTTAACGGTTCAAAATTTGTGGACATATACTCAACTTATGTATGTATAACATATCCAAAATTACAACGATCCAGCGGTCGGATTAAATATTATAACTCACACAATAAAGCTATAATAACACCGATTTGATCTTTTAATACCTCCAATCCAAACAAAATACAAATAAAATATCTAAACAATAATTTCTTCATTTATAACCACATAAATAAATCCATCATTTATATTCATATAAAATAAATATTTCTTTATCATATGAATCAATAATTAATTATTCACAAATAATATTACAGAATCACAATTATAATGACGGTAGTTCCGGGAAAGATGGGGCTTTCGATAAGGATCTCTCCTTCTGGGCGCCGCAATTAGGTGACCAAACCTCTCCTGTAGGCAGAACTTTCTAGACATTGCCAATAATGTTATCTAATAATATTATTCAAATAATATGAATTATTGATCCGATAATGGGAAATCTTGTGCAGTTGACAATTATTGAAGCAAGAATAATATAAAATACCAACGCAGAATTATTGAATCAATAAAATAAACTATTGACAAGTAACTCACTGTAATAATTATTGAGTAGTGCTTTCACGTAAGGATCGATAATTCAACAATCTTCATGCAATCTGTCTGGTGTCTTCTTTATGCAACCCACGCGTATTCATCAGTATTTTAACCACCGGTATTTCAACGGTCTTAACTTGGTAATAACTACGTGATTATTTATAACCACCCAAACTTTGTCGTTTTCCTTATCCAATCGCTTTCAGTTATTATAGACATTTGGGTTGCGGCTGTGCATTAATACGAATATTCCCGACAAGATCGAATATTCCACGACCAAACGAATATTCCAAACAACAATGAATATTTTATAACCACTTGCTTATTTTGAAATATTTGCGTATTTAACCCTTAACTATCCACATTAATCAAATCAACCCTTACTATTTCAAAATAATAAATAAAGGAAATTCTTTTTTATTTAAAAAAATTTCGGGGTCTTACATTATTAGATAACATTATTGGCAATGTCTAGAAAGTTCTGTCTAAGGAGAGGTTTGGTCACCTAAATTGGCGCCAAGAAGAAGAAATTCTTATTGGAAAGCCCCCTTTCTGAGGATGCGCACTGGTTGTCAATATTGTGATTTCGTAATATTATTTGTGAATAATTAAATTATTGATTTATATGATGAGGAAAATATTGATTTTATGTGGATATAGATGAGAAAATTTTTAAAATGACAATTGTTGAAAATTAATATTTTATCTTTTTACGATAAAATAATTCATTTAAATATATTATTTTAATAATATATTAACGGTGATATTTTTTACAACGAATGTGGGATATATGAGTATATCTGAGGAGGAAGAGTATTTTGTTGCAATAAATGTTTAAAACATGTTAAACATGTCGGTGGACCCCAATTATTGATGAAATTTGATTATAACGTAAAATTGCCGTTTGTGGATTTTGATTATTCGATTTACATTTGGAATTTGGAAAAACTTTCTTCGCAAAGTTGTAGAGAATTGAATTTCCTATAAACACTCGCGAGATTGAATTTTCTGATGAAAGGGCTATTAATTATGAATTTTGAAGCTCGAAGTTGAAATAATTAATTTTTGGAAGTTTTAATTGTTTTATTTAAGAAAAACGTTTTTGCAATCCCACATGTGATACAAATGTGCTGAATTCAGTTGGTCTAAGGTGGACTTGAATTTGTTTAATTATATTATTATTTTATCAATTTTTCGCTTTTTGGTGTTACAAGCATTTTTCTATAAATAGGGTCTTGGGTTAGAATTGAAAATCACACCGTAAACTGAAGTTTTTCTCTCTATATTATCGAAGCGTATTCTTGTGAGTATTTTGAGTATACTTTGAGTATTGTTATACTGGTGCAAGTCCAAGTCATAGCCTTTATATCCAGGTTTTTTAATTTAGAAATCTTGATCTTTCGAGGTAAGGGATATTATTTTTTTTTCAGTAATGATATTATTTCTTCAATATCATTATCTTTGAAATGTTGATCTGAAGTTTTTATCAAATTTGGAACTTTTTCATGTCTGGAGTTACTATTCATTGGTTCTTATTCATGAGTTACTTATTCACGAGTTACTATTAATGAGTTCTTATTCACGAGTTCTTATTCACGAGTAGTCTTATTCACGTGAAAGCGTGAAGATGTTTTTGTGGAATTTCTATCTTTTGGTGTCTGGAGTCTTATTCACGTATCTAAGACTATTCACGATACTCTGACTATTCACGATATCTGATCTTATTCATAGAAAAATAAAATTTCTTCTTTTCGTCAAAACATCTATTACGGATACTAACTCGATTGTATCCATGTTTTGATCATTCTTGAATTTTACACCACTATGATTATTTTTGAGGAATTTTTGGACGTGGATAAAACCAAGTACGAATCCTTAATCCTTAATCCTTGTCATTTTGTTTCTTTGGATTCGTTTCTTTAAAAAAAAAATATTTTTCATCATCCTCGGTCTTAAATGATGATATTATGGAATATCTTTGGCACGTAGTGCAAAGATGAATGATTTCTTAAGAATATCTTTGGCTGTAGTGCAAAGATGAATGATTTTGAAGAATATCTTTGCCCGTAGTGCAAAGATGAGCAGTGTTTAAATGAAACATGATTAATCGATGAATATCTTTGGCTGTAGTCAAAGATGAATATTTTATTCCGGATGTATATTGATTGATGTTACGAGGATAAAAGATAGAGCGATGAACTTTTAAATTCATACATAGAAGATAGTAGTTTGCATTCTCTACTTAACTCTTCTAATGAATTATTATTTCAGCATTGCGAATATTGATTTAAAATTTGTTATCTATCAGATTCTATTAGATTTTTCCACATTGAAGACTAACGATAATTTGTTGTATATTATCTTAGTCATAATATTCTTTCTTGAGCTAGTTGAGCTCACCCTTTTCCTTTTTGTTCCATTTTTCTCGGGGAGGCGAGAATATAGCGAAGTCTTAGTGGGGTATGGAATGAAGGTTTTAGAAAGGATTGTTTAGTAGTCCTCACCATTTTTGTAAAATAATGTATCAATAAATGTGATGAGGATTTATTTGAGTATAGATATTGTCAGAAGATAATATTTGTATTCAAACTCACGCTTTCTTGTTGTAATAATAAAGTTGTAGTTGTTTACATGCACTACGATTGACAACTCGTAGAATAGGTGATGTATACTATTTTGGGGGCGCCACAAGAAGATACTGATATTGCACCAATTATTGATTCTTACGTGAAGAAGGCACTACTCAATAATGGTTACGATAATTCTTGCTCAAAAGATTTTATTGAGTTAATAATTCTTTGCGTTGATATTTTATATTGTTGTTGTTTTGATAATTGTCATTACACAATATTTTTCATTATCGAAGCAATAATTCATATTATCTGAATAATATTATTAGATAACATTATTGGCAATGTCTAGAAAGTTACATCACAGGAGAGGTTTGGTCACCTAATTGCTGCCAAGAAGGAGAAATTCTTATTCGAAAGCCCCTCTTTCCTGGCGCACTGGTTGTCGATATTGTGATTCTCAGTAATATTATTTGTGAATAATTAATTATTGATTCATATGATGAGGAAAATATTGATTTTATGTGGATATAGATGGAGAAAATTTTTAATGTGACAATTGTTGAAAATTGAAATTTTATCTTTTACGATAAAATAATTCATTTAAATATATTATTATATTTTAATAATATAATAATGGTGATATTTTACAACGAATGTGGGATATATGAGTATCTGAGGGGAAGAGTATTTTTGTTGCAATAAATGTTTAAAACATGTTAAACATGTCGGTGGACCCCATTTATTGATTGAAATTTGATTATAAATTGTAAAATCGCTTGTTTATGAATTTGGTCAATTTCTATTTGGAATTTGAAAAACTTTCTTCTGCAAAGTTGTAGAGAATTGAATTTTCTATAAAAACTCATGAGATTCGAATTTTCTGATGAAAGGGCTATTTATTATGAATTATTTAAGTTCAAGCTTCAAATAATTGATTTTGGAAGTTTAAATTATTTTAAATTAGAAAAACGTTTTTCTTACTTTTTCTAGAATGTGGCATGTGTTTGATGGCTGAAATCAGATTCTAGGCATGTGTAGGAAATTTATATAATTATATTATTAATTTATTAAATTTTACTGCTTTGGTGTTCTAAGCAATTTCTATAAATAGGGTCTTGGGTTAGAATTGAAAATCACACCGTAAACTGAAGTTTTCTTTCTCTATATTATCGAGCGTATTCTTGTGAGTATTTTGAGTATACTTTGAGTATTGTTAGATAGGTGCAAGTTCCTTCAAAGACTATATACTTTAGATTCCAAATGAAATCTTAATCTTTCGAGGTAAGGGATGTTATTTTCTTCTCAAATGATATTATTTCTTCAATATCATTATCTTTGAAATATTGGTTGGAACTTTTATCAAATTTGGAACTTTTTCATGTCGGAGTTACTATTCATGAGTTCTTATTCACGAATTACTATTCATGAGTTCTTATTCACGAAGTCTTATTCACGAAGAAGCGTGAAGATGTTTTGTGAAATTTCTATCTTTTGGTGTCTGAGATTCTTATTCACGATATCTGGCACTATTCACCAAAAAAATAAAATTTCTTCTTTTTGTCCAAAATATCTATTACGGATACTAGCTTTGATTATATCCATGTTTTGATCATTCTTGAATTTTACACCACTAGGATTATTTTTGAGGTATTTTTGAACATGGATAAAACAAAGTACGAATCCTTAATCCTTAATCCTTGTCATTTTGTTTCTTTGGATTCGTTTCTTTAAAAAATATTTTCATCATCCTCGGTCTTAAATGATGATATTATTGAATATCTTTGGCTGTAGTGCAAAGATGAATGATTTTTTGATGAATATCTTTGGCACGTAGTGCAAAGATGAGCAGTGTTGAGATGAACATGAATGGTGATTAATATCTTTGGCCCGTGAGTGCAAAGATAAGCAGTGTTTAGATGAACATGAATTAATGATGAATATCTTTCTTTTTGTAGTGCAAAGATGAATATTTGATTCGGATGTATATTGATTGATGTTACGAGGATAAAAGATGAGCGATGAACTTTTAAATTCATACATAGAAGATAGTAGTTTGCATTCTCTACTTAACTCTTTTAATGAATTATTATTTCCGCTGCGAATATTGATTTAAAATTTGTTGTCTATTGTATTCTATTAGATTTTTTCCTGTTGGAGACTAACGGTAATTTGTTGTATATTATCTTAGTCATAATATTCTTTTCTTGGGCTAGTTGAGCTCACCCTTTTCCTTTTGTTCCATTTTTTCTTCTCGGAAAAGCGAGAATATAGCGAGTACGTAGTCGGGGTATGGAATGAAGGTTTTAGAAAGGATTGTTTAGTAGTCCTCACCATTTTTGTAAAATAATGTATCAATAAATGTGATGAGGATTTATTTGAGTATATAGATATTATGCAGAAGATAATATTTGTATTCAAACTCACGCGGTTTCTTGTTGTAATAATAAAGTTGTAGTTGTTTACTGTACCATGTATTGACAACTCGAAATAGGTGATGTATACCTATTTTGGGGGTGTCAAAGTTGAGTATCGAGATCTTAGGATATGATCTCTCAAGGAGATCGGGAATAGAACTAGGAGAGAGAGGCGAGTAAATCCTTCGCTTAGTGTGTCTACCTAAGCTTTTTTTTTTTAGTTGGTCGGTATATAGGGATATTATGTGATATATTGATTTCTTAATTAACCCTTGTTTTATGACGATGATTTGAGAATGTCGATTGAGAATATTAACAATGGAAATGAGACCGTGGAGACGCTGTATTACTCACCAACGAGGAGAAGCGTGCAACAGTGGCAATGTTCTCTCTGTGAACAACACCAATCGAAGCGAGATGATGAACGAGGGATGTTTAGAAGCTTTGCGATTCATGCAAAATCGACGAGGAGACTCGTGTTCAAAATACTGAGGAGGAAATGATAGCAATTCACGGGTTGTCACATGAGCGATTCAAAGAGTTGGGACCACGAATTTAAGGAAAGCCAGATCCGATCATGCGGCGGAAACATGGGTCAAACAAATTACCAAGATATTCGATGTCTTGGGATGCACGGAGAGAACAGAAGGTTCCATTCGCCACCTTTATGTTCGTGGCGAAGGCAGACTCATCGGTGGGAGTCTCGGAAGCGTACCCATCCACCGCACTCAAGATGTCTTGGGAAAGCGTTTGAAACTATTTAATGACAAATACTTTCACGAAAGTGTTCGCTATATGAAGGAAGTGGAGTTCATGATTAGAGCAAAACAACATGGCGGTGTCTCGATGACGAGGCAAAGTTTGCAGAGTTATCGAGTTTGCACCTCATTTGGTGGAGAATGAGGAACGATGACGCGGATGTTTCTTAGAGGTTTGAAACCCGGATACGTCGATATCTCATTTCTCATAAATTTTCTCTCTATTCAGATATTGTAAACATGGCTCAATTATTAGAGCGAGATAACGAAAGTACGGGCCAACCTGAGGACCACAACTAGGATCGCACTGCGGAGATAGCGATCAATGAGAATAATGATAACCGGCGGAGAAAGAAGCAGACGGACAAAAATGGTAACCACTCGAGGTGGTAATCATAGCCATGAAAATAGAAGAAGCGAAAGTCGAGGAGGAGATTTTAAAAGAGGAGATTTAACAATGACCATGTGAAAGGCAGCGGTCTGCAGAAGAATCGGGTTCTAAGGGAGGAGAACGACCACCCGGTATATATTACAAATGCGGAAAAGAGGACATATCGATCAAAGCGCCCACAACAGTTCAAGGTATGCTATAATTATGGAAAAGAAGGACATATCGTTCGAGATTAGACAATGGCGAAACCTAGTTCAATGAGGACGGTGACTCAAAAAGATCATCGAGAAAAAAGTCAAAGTCAACGATTCGGGAAGAGCGTTTATTGTATTGGTCAAAATGCGAGGAACCCAAACGAGGTGATCACGGGTAAAATTTATTTATAAATTCTTCATAAGTTTATACCTTACTTGACACTGGTCTATACCCATTCATTTATCTCTCTCCGCTTGTGCTCAACGTTTAAACTTGACTCAGGAGAAATTAGACTTTGACCTATCTGTGGAAACTCCGTTAGGAGAAACTTTCATCACATCCATTGTTTATAAATCTTGTTTGATTCAAGTTGGCACCATCACCTTACACCGTTGACCTTATCTCTTTAAAGATACTTGCTTTTGATGTGATTTTAGGGATTGATTGGTTAACTACTCATCATGCCAAAATTGATTGTTTTCGTAAGGTTGTTAGTTTTCATATTCTAACTTGACTGTTGTACGTAATTCAAGCAACTAAACCATTAAAATCAATCAACGTCATATCTAATCATAAAGCTATTCGTTTATTGAAAAACGGATGTCAAGCTTTCTTAGCCCATGTTATGGATTTGAATAAAGACACGTCAAATTTGAATAATATTCTGTTGTTATTGATTTTCACGACGTATTTCTAGAAGAACTTCCGATGGTCTACCCCAGAATGTGAAGTTGAATTCTTTATTGATCTTGAACACGGTACAAAGCCCATTTTAAAACCCCATATCGAATGGCTCTATTGAACTTGAGGAGTTAAAGGTCCAACTACAAGAATTGTTGGACATCGGTTTCATCGTGGCCCTAGTACATCTCCTCGGGTGTGCTCTGTTTTATTTCAAAAAGAAGAAAGACGGAGTATGCGACTTTTGTATTGACTATGGGGAATTGAACCATGTCACCATCAAGAATAGGTATCCTCTACCTCGTATTGATGACTTGTTTGACCGATTACTGTAAAGGCACAATTCTTTTCAAAAATCGATCTTTCGATTCGGATATCATCGGTGAAGATTAGAAGGCGAGGATATTCCAAAGACGCGCCTTTAGAACTCGGTATGGGCATTATGAATTCTTAGTCATGTCTTTCGGACTAACTAATGCTCCTGCGGCTTTCATGGATATGATGAACCGAGTATTCAAGGAATATTTGGATCGATTTGTTGTTGTCTTTATTGATGACATCCTTATATATTCCAAAAGTTGTGAAGATCATGAGCACCATTTTAAAGTCGGTACTCCAAAGGCTTCGTGAAAACAAACTATATGTCAATTAAAGAAATACGAGTTACGGCGAGGAAGTAGCATTCCTTGGGCACGTGGTGTCGAAACATGGAGTATCTGTTGATCCCGTGAAGATTGAAGCAATACAAAGTTGGGGAGCAACCGAAGTCGGTGATCAAGACGTAGCTTTTTGGGCTTATTTGGTTATTATCGGAGATTCGTGGAAGGGTTTTTCGAATCGCTACTCCCTTAACTCACCTAACTTCGGAAGGATACAAAATTCGTTTGGAGCGAAGAAGAATGCGAGAAGAGTTTCCAAGAGCTTAAGAGGAGACTTATTTTAAGACTGTTTCTAACAATACCATCCGGTTCGGATGGATTTGTTATCTCAAATGATGCTTGAGCAAAGGGTTAGGATGTGTTCTCATGCAATGTGGGAAAGTCATAGCCTATGCCTCATGACAACTTAAAAGAGTATGAGAGGAATTATCCTACTCATGATCTAGAGTTAGCGGCAATCGTTCGTATTAAAAAATATGGAGGCACTATCTATATGGGGAGAAAGTGGAGATATATTCGGACCATAAAAGCCTTAAATATTTCTTCACTAAAAAGAACTCAACACGCTAAGCAATGACGTTGGCTCGAGCTATTGAAAGACTACGACCACACAATTCAATACCATCCCGGAAAAGCGAGCGTGGTAGTGGCGCGTTGAGTAGAAGATCATATGCGGAACGAAAGTGCGATGATGTCAAGTATCGATAGAGCCAACTTTAATAGAAAAAGTTAAGGTTGCTCAAGCCACGCAACCGCAGTGATGATCGTATGAAGAAGAAAGTACAAGAAGGAGCTATTTTAAGCGAGAATTGATGAAGAAGGAATACTTGAGTCTACTCTAGACTTTGTGTTCCTAACGACTACGATTTGAAGTACAAGATTATGATGGAGGCACACAATACACCATTTGCAATCCATCACGAAAGTACTAAAATGTATCGTGATCTTGACATACATTTTGGTGGAACAATATGAAGAGAGAGATTGCAAAGTTTATCTCAATGTGTTTAACTTGTCAACGTGTAAAGGCGGAGCATCCGGTACCTAAGGGTCCGTTGCAACCACTTGAGATTCGAAATGGAAGTGGGAACACATTACCATGGATTTCGTTCACGGGTCTTCCTACGGTTTCTCGAGGCATCAATGCTTATTTGGGTTATTGTAGATAGATTAACCAAGTCCGCTTTCATTTCTTGCCGACACGGAGACTTATTCACTTGAACGTCTTGCTAGTATATACGTGAATGAGATTGTGAGGTTGCATGGCATGCCCTGTATCCATAGTGTCGGATCGTGACCCAAGATTCACTTCAAGATTTTGGGTTAGCTTGCAAAAAGCTATGGGCGCAGATTTACGATTGATTGGCATACCATCCTCAAAGCAGACGGACAATCGAAAGGACTATTCAAACTCTTGAAGATTTATTAAGACTACATGTCCACAGACTTCAAAGGCGGTTGGGATAAGTATTTACCATTGGTGGAATTCTCCTACAACAACAGCGATTATCGTGCAAGTATAGGTGTAGCTCCATTTGAAGCATTATATGGACGAAAGTGTCGCTCTCCGGTATGTGGGGACGAGGTGGGTGAAACAACCTTTGTTGGGACCCGAGTTGAGTACGTATGACTACGAAAAAGATCCAAATGATTCGACAACGATACAAAGCGGCACAAGATCGACAAAAGAGTTATGCGGATCTTCATCGAAAGGACGTGGAATTTAGTGTGGGGATCATGTATTATTGCGAGTTGCTCCATGGAAGGGAGTTACAAGATTTGGGAAGAGAGGAAAGCTCAATCCACGATTTATTGGTCCATTTCAAATTCTTGACCGAGTAGGAAATGTAGCCTATAGACTCGCGTTACCTCAAAGTATGTCTCGTGTTCATAATGTGTTTCACATATCTCGTACTTCAGTAAATATGTGAAAGACCCAAACCACGTTATTGAGTTAGAAACCGGACGAGATAAGAAGACTTAACGTATGAGAGAGGTACTGTCAAGATCTTAGATAGGAAGGAGCATGTCCTACGCCAAGAAAGGTCATACCACAAGTTAAAGTTTTGTGGAGGAATCATGCTATAGAGGAAATGACACAGGAATTGGAAAGCGGAAATGAAAGCGAGGTATCCTCACCTTTTCAAACACACAGTACGTGACGTCAATTTCGAGGACGAAATTTCATAAGGAGGGAGGTTGTAAGACCCCAACTTATTATTAATGAAATTTAATTTTTCTATTTATTATTTTGAAATAGTAAGGGTTGATTTGATTAATGTGGATAGTTAAGGGTAAAATACATAAATACTTCAAAATAAGCAAGTGGTTATAAAATATTCATTGTTGTCGGGGAATATTCGTTTGGTCGTGGAATATTAAACCGTCTTTGTGGGAATATTAACGACGACAGTATGACCCATGTGTGGGCCCCATAACTGAAAGCGATTAGATGAAGAAAACGACAAATATAAGTTGGTTAAAAATAACAGGCGTAGTTGTTACCAATTAATCTTTGTTAAAATACTCGTTGGTTAAAACACAAGTAGATACTGCAGATTGCACCAATTATTGATTCTTACGTAAGAAGGCTTTACTCGATAATGGTTCTGATTATCGCTCAAAGATATTTTATTGAGTTAATAATTCTTTGCGTTGATATCTTATATTCTTTGTTGTTTTGATAATTGTCATTACACAATATTTTTCATTATCGAAAGCAATAATTCATATTATCTGAATAATATTATTAGATAACATTATTGGCAATGTCTAGAAAGTTACATCTAAGGAGAGGTTTGGTCACCTAATTGCAAGCGCCAAGAAGGAGAAATTCTTATTGGAAAGCCCTGCTTCACAGGGCGCACGGTTGTCAATATTGTGATTACTGTAATATTATTTGTGAATAATTAATTATTGATTCATATGATGAGGAAAATATTGATTTTATGAGGATATAGATGAAGA
Source organism: Panax quinquefolius (assembly GCA_020205615.1). NCBI lineage: Eukaryota > Viridiplantae > Streptophyta > Magnoliopsida > Apiales > Araliaceae > Panax > Panax quinquefolius. The sequence goes on from CM035153.1 coordinate 175,097,744, forward strand.
AAATTTTTAAAATGACAATTGTTGAAAATTGAAATTTTATCTTTTTACGATAAAATAATTCATTTAAATATATTATTATATTTTAATAATATAATAATGGTGATATTTTTACAACGAATGTGGGATATATGAGTATACGAGGGGAAGAGTATTTTTGTTGCAATAAATGTTTAAAACATGTTAAACATGTCAATTGGACCCCATTTATTGACCGAATTTGATTATAATTGTAAAATCGCTTGGTTTGTGAATTTGATCAATTTCTATTTGGAATTTGGAAAAACTTTCTTCGCAAAGTTGTAGAGAATTGAATTTCCTATAAAACTCTCGAGATTCAAATTTTACGATGAAAGGGCTATTTATTATGAATTATTGAAGTTCGAAGCTCAAATAATTGATTTTGGAAGTTTAAATTATTTTAAATTAGAAAAACGTTTTTTTTCTTACTTTTTCTAGAATGTGGCATGTGTTTGATGGTGAAATCGATTCTAGGCATGTGTAGGAAATTTATATAATTATATTATTAATTTATTAAATTTTCGCTTTGGTGTTCTAAGTAATTTCTATAAATAGGGTCTTGGGTTAGAATTGAAAATCACACCGTAGGCTGAAGTTTTCTTTCTCTATATTATCGGCGTATTCTTGTGAGTATTTTGAGTATACTTTGAGTATTGTTAGACGGTGCAAGTTCCTTCAAAGACTATACCCTAGATTCAATTTAGAAGTGACGCCCCAAAATTAGGTATCGTCACCCATCTTGGTCGCCACTTACTATATGGTACATAAATTCAAATACAACTTACTAATATAAGCGTGCGTGTACAATACAACATAAACTATGAGTTTGAATACAAATATTGTCTACTAGATATTATACAAACTCAAAAGGAGTCCTCATTACAACTATTATCACACTTTATTTCACGAATAGTGAGGACTACTAATGCTATCCTCCGGACCATTACTTACGTTCCCCGACTCGTCGTCCCAAATTTATGTTCTCATTTCAAGAGAAAAAGTGAAAGAAAAGGTGAGCTCAACTAGCCCAAGAAGAAATATTATGACTAAGATAATGCAGAATAAATTATCATTAGCCTTCAACAGATGTTAAACCGATAAAATACAATAGACAAACCGGTTTAATCTGCAATGAATAAGCAATCCATTAAAAGAGTCAAGTAGAGAATAAAGTCTACTATCTTTTAGGTTTTAAAAGGTTTTCATCAATTTTTATCATTTGAGACTCTCGACAATAAATAAACCACCACATTTAATCATCCCCGTACCACTGGTCAAGGATTTTCATCAAATTATCAATGGTCATGACTATATACCGAATCACCCCTGGTCATAATCATACCAAAACTATCCATCAACGCATTACATGTGCCTTCGAGGACTTTTGTCACATCATTTATATCAAGTCATGATTATACCGAATGATCCTGGTCATAATCATACTAAGTTCATCTATGCACGTAAGCCAAAGATAACATAATATAACACGAGGATGATGACAATGACATAGTAATTCAATAAAACAAGTTCAAGAATTATTTAATCCATGAATTATTAACGTCAAATTGTCAACATGATCTTTGTTTCAGAGAGTAAAATTCAAGAATGATCGGAAGAATATTTCCATGAAAAGATCTTTGGATGAAACGCAAATATCAAGGATATTCTACTAATTTCATGGAGTATAAGTCAAAGTTTTAACCAATTTGGGTATAATAAAGAATGGAATAACAAAAGAAATCACCATGCATGCAGACTTAGCATAAAGTTATTCCAATGTAATAATAATAACGAAACCGTGTGGTGAAATTACAATCGGCTGGGATGTTCCAATGAGAATAATAAAGATGGAACCGGATCGGTGTAAAACACACGAGATAGGATATTCCAACAGAATGATAAAAAGCGGAACCAGTCGGTGTAAAACACATGAGCGAGGATGTTCCAACAGAATAATAAAAAAGCGGAACCGGTCCGGTGTAAAAACACATGAGACGGGATGTTCCAATGAGAATAATAGAAGAATGTCACCAAGTATAGGGTAAATAGCGTATCTACAAAGTTATTCCAATGTAATAATAAGCAATGGAATAACATAAGGATTTCACCAAGTATAGGGTATCAGCGTATCTGAGTTATGTATAGGGTATGCCACTTTTACGAGTTATTCCAATGAATAATAATGAATGGAATAATGAAGTTCTCTTCAAGAAGAAAGAATAACACCCCTTACTAGTAAAAAAGAACCGAATATAGAAGTAGTGAAGTAGCGAGAATACTACTTCTTCTTTCTATAATTTTCTCTCTATAGCTTCTCTCTATAATTTTCTCTCTAGAGTTTCAATGAATTAAGTAAGAAAATAATGAAGGAATGAGCTTATTTATAGGAAAATGGAATGCATAAGAATTAATCCATGAACGGTCCAGGTTGATTTACTTTAATCGACGGTCCATATTTAAAGAAAAATCTTTTAAATAAAATATAATATATTCTATTTATATAAAAACATTTTACTATGCAAACACTATGCAAATACTACGCAAAAACACTATGCAAAACACTAATATACACTATGCATAATAAAATAGAATAAAGTATTCTATTTTATATAAAAGATGTTTTACATTTTATTACGTTAATAATCTGAATAAAACAAAGCGTCATTATCGATATAATAATTCATATTATTAATCGACAATAATGGAATCAAACCGAGTGACTTCTCACATAAGCATCGATAATCAATACCGTGTGCTTCTATGCAACCACGCATTACATCGTACTTTTACTCTGAAAGTAGTTCAACAAGAACCACGGTAAAACTTCCGCCGTTATTTCAATAAAATATTTTTGTCGTTTTTCAATCCGACAATAATTACATTGTAGGGTCCACCAATGATTGAGTAGTTATACGAATATTCCTCGCTAAACCGAATATTCCTCGACCAATCGAATATAATATAACCACTTGCATACTTTGCAAAATTTATAAATACTACCCACAACTATAATATTATCTTAAATTCACACCATAATATTAAAAATTATTTCAACAAAATTTAAATCTTTATTGATAAAATCTGGGGTCTCACAATCTCCCTCCTTATGGAATTTAGCCCTCGAAATTAGGTGCGATACACTGATATGATAAAGAGATGAGGATACCTTGAATACCTTTATCGTTTTAAAAATATTAAATTCATCTTTGAAATCCAGGCCAAAGATATTCATTAACAATTCATCTTTGCACTACAAGCCAAAGATATATAATCAGTAAAACCAATAATCTTTGAGACTCAACTTAATAGTATCACAACCATAAATTATCCATGCACCATCTTGGCTAAGGATATTCGTAGTTTTCAATTACGATTCATGATTATACCGAATAATCCGTGGTCATAATCATACCAAGTCTATCAATGCACTACTACTGACTAAAGATGACTTTTACCACATCCATGAATTAATATTTCATTCTTTGAGACTTAGCTCAATAATTAATCCATATCATCGAATCATCCCCGCACTACGTGCCAAGGATATTCATTAGTATCACGACCATAAATTATCCATGCACTACTACCAAAGATAATTGTGTATTCATTAGTATCACGACCACAAATTATCCATACACTACTACCAAAGATAATTGTGTATTCATTAAGTATCACGACCACAAATTATCCATGCACTACGGCCAAAGATAATTGTGTATTCATTAGTATCCCGACCACAAATTATCCATGCACTACTACCAAAGCGAAATAATTGTGTATTCATTAAGTATCACGACCACAAATTATCCATGCACTACTACCAAAGATAATTGTGTATTCATTAAGTATCACGACCACAAATTATCCATGCACTACTACCAAAGATAATTGTGTATTCATTTACGGTTATGATTATACCGAACAATCCCTGGTCATAATCATACCAAGTCCATCTACAGCCACCAGATGACTTTCAACATAATATAAGCATGAGGATAATGATATAAAGAATCAATCAAATGAGATAAATGATAAATATTAAACATTTATAATATAATTTATCCAGGATTCAAGAATATCCCCATGTTTTCAATCACTTAATAATCTCATAATCTAATATCATTAATATTATAACAATATTTTAATCACTTCTTAAATTTATAAACAATTTATCTTAATTGTTTACGCTTTACCATATAATGCATTTAATCATTCAAAAATGTCATACTCATAAAATATCATCACCAATTATCAAATCCCTCATCAAAAAATATGCATATACTCTATATAGGATTCTCTAGCCATAAAATCCTATTTTCAACTTTGTTACTTCACATAACATATTTAACTCATATGTTCGTAACTAAACTATTTTCATGAAAAATACCAAATCAGCCCCAAAAATATTTTTTTTCTGGGATTTAGCATAATATAGTCCCATAATAAAAATATATTTTTCTCGGAATTTTTAAAATTCATTTACTATTTTTCAAAAATCAATTTCTAATTAATTCCTTAAGAAATTAGCTACCTCAAGTTTAACTCCAAAAATTCCCAAATCTTGGCAGGACCTTACACATGTTAACGTGAGCTTCTAGTTTAAATTTCATGGTCATCTGAGTTATAGAACTCAGGTTATAGCATTTTTAAATCAAAAAACCTAAATATTGAAAGAGTCATAACTTGCTCATTTTAAAGTCGAGAATGAGCTCATTTTTTAGACAGGAGATACTTTATACCATATACCTTCATGTCCCTAAAGGCCAGAATTTTTCTCATAATTTAAGTGGTAAAAACAGCCCCTTTAAAGTTTTCGGGCAGTAGCATTTTTGAAATTTACAGCTTTGGCCTCCTTTGCTAAAATCAATCCACACAAAAATCTACAACACCTTTTCCAGTAATTCCACTTGGATTAGTTAGGTAACACATAGATCTAACTCTAGGACTTGACCACATTCAAAAATTCAAAATATAATAAGAGATATGGTCAATTGAATTTCATATTCGTTTTTCACCAAAATCGATTTTCAACTCTTTGTGATTTCTAAGAAACTTTCATGTTTTTACATACTAACCAACATAACTCATCATAAAACTTACTAATACCGAGAATACCCATGATTTTCATTATTCCAATGCTTTTATTATGACTTTCATCATAAACCACGTAAACCTGTTCATTTAGTTGAAGAAATATTTGAGGGTTTAAGAAATGGGTTTTATCCAGATTGTCAATACAAAATTCGATTTCACGCTCTAGGGTAGGCTAGGAAATCTTCAAGAATACGTCAAGAAATTTATTAATGATAGAAATATCATTCAAAATCATTATTTTATCCAAGACTTGGATAAGTACGTCACATTGATACCAAACTGTGACTTCTATCCCTTAACCTAGATAAGACCTCACAATGATACCTATAAACTTGCCATCTTCATTCACGATGTCACCTACAGAAAGTCCCGGCCGGTGCATTCCACACAAGGAAGTCAACAACGAAAGGTTCGGAGCTCTTTACTTATGGCTTGATATAACAAAATGATTAACTTTAGGGTTTGGTTACTTTGAATTCAGTATAACAAAGTTGGTTATGAATATAAAAGCTAACAACCCTACGAAAAGCATGATGATTAGCTAACCAATTGATTCCTAAAAAATCACATCAAAGGCAAGTATTTTCAAAAAGATAAGATCGACGGTAGTAACGTGAAAATGTTTATTTGAATCAACAAGATTTAAAAATAGTAAGCGATAACGAAGGCTCCTATTAACGAAGTTTCAACCAATAAGTCAAAGTTTAACTTCTTGAGTCAAATTTAAGCGTTGACACAACTAGGTGAAATAAAAGAGTGGGTAGAATCGGTATCTAAACGGTATAGACTTCGCAAGAGCTTATGATTAACTTACCCGTGATAATTTTATTCAGTTCCTCGTCACGAGAAAAAACGCTCTCTCTTAAACTACGGCTTTGGTTTGTATGGGATGACCTTTGGTGCCTCCATCCTAGTTGAATTTGTCTTGATGAAACGACAAAATCGAGCTAAGTGACCTTCTCTTCCACAATTATAACATGCTTTGACTGACACGGCGCAGATTCGGATGATGTGTCCCTCTCCTCCGCATTTGAAGCATATAATAGGTGGTCCTTCTCCTTCCTTAACAACAAAGGTCTTTGGTCTTGACATCTTTCCATCATTGTTGAATCTCCTTTTCTTGAAATGTCCATTCTTATTATTTTGGTACGATTACCACCGAAGTGGTTACCATATCGCCTGTTGATTCTCTCACGCTTGTTGTCACCGCTTGATGACTACTACTCGCTAGTATTATAATTTTGCTTACGCTTCTTTTAGTTACGTTGACTCGTTATCGCGCTCCACTAATCGAGCCCTATTTACAACATACGAATAAAAACACGCTTTATGAGAAATAAGATGTTGACGTATCTCCGCTTCAAACCTCTTAAAAACATTCGCGCCATTCTCTCTTCATTATCCACCCAGTGGGGACGAACCGTGATAACTCCGCAAATTTTGCCTCGTATTGCGACACGGTCATATTGTTTTGTTTCAACTTGATAAACTCCACCTCCTTCATGTGTGGCGAATACTTTCGGAAAGTATTTGTCGTTGAATGACTCCCTGGAACTTCTCCCAAGATATCTTCAAGACAATGAGTTGAGTACGTTTTACCGATTTCCACGAAGAATCGCCTCTCGCAGCAACATAAAGGCGGCAAAGGAACCTTTTGCTCCTCGGAGCATCCCAAGACATCAAATATTTTGGTAATCTGCTTTATCCATGCTTCCGCCGAGGAAGTGGTTTTGGCTCTCCTTAAACTCCGGTGGTCCCGGCTCCTTGAATTGTTTAGCGGTGACCCGAGAGTTTTCCGTGTTTCCACCTACGTTTTGGACAGGAGTAACTTTCACCGATGTTGCATGAATTCTAAAACCTTTTAAACGTCTCGTCGTTCATCAATTGATTAGTATTGTTGTTTACAGGAGGATTATCGCCATCCTGTTGCACATTGTCCTGATTATTAATCTGTGGAGAATCAACAGTCTCTTGTGCTCCATTGCTATTCTCAACATTCTCGGATGCCATTTTCAAACACTGCCACAAAATAAGGGTTAATTAACATGCAACATATTATCACTATACTCTGACTGACCAATCAAATACCAAATAAACTTAGGTAGGTCATACTAGCGAAGGTATTCCTCGTCTCTCTCCTCCTAATACTATTCTCACATCTTAGCCAGGGATCATATCCCTAAGCTTTGATACCTGTTGACGCCCCCAAAATTAGGTATACGCCACCCATCTTGGGTCGCCACTTACATGGTACATAAATTCAAATACAACTTATTAATATAAGCTGCTGTGTACAATACGACATAAACTATGAGTTTGAATACAAATATTGTCTACTAGATATTATACAAACTCAAAAGGAGTCCTCATTACAACTATTATCACACTATTTCACGAATAGTGAGGACTACTAATGCTATCCTCTCGGACTATTACTTCGCTCCCCGACTTCGTCTCGGCTATGTTCTCATTTCACGAAGAGAACGGTGAAAGAAAGGGTGAGCTCAACTAGCCCAAAGAAGAAATATTATGACTAAGATAATGCGAGAATAAATTATCATTAGCCTTCAATGTTGTTAAACCGATAAAATACAATAGACAACCGGTTTAAGCGCAGCGTGAATAAGCAATCCATTAAAAGAGTCAGTAGAGAATAAAGTCTACTATCTTTTAGGTTTTAAAAGGTTTTCATCAATTTTTATCGCCGAGACTCGATTTTAATAAATAAACCACCACATTTAATCATCCCCGCATTACCACGGCCAAGGATTTTCATCAAATTATCAATGATCATGACTATACCGAATCACCCCGGTCATAATCATACCAAAACTATCCATCAACGCATTACTGTGCCACTAAGGACTTTTGTCACATCATTTATATCAAGTCGTGATTATACCGAATGATCCTCGGTCATAATCATACTAAGTTCATCTATGCACGTAAGCCAAAGATAACATAATATAACATGATGAGGATGATGACAATGACATAGTAATTCAATAAAACAAGTTCAAGAATTATTTAATCCATGAATTATTAACGTCCAAATTGTCAACATGATCTTGTTTACAGAGAGTAAAATTCAAGAATGATCGGAAGAATATTTCCATGAAAAGATCTTTGGATGAAACGCAAATATCAAGGATATTCTACTAATTTCATGGAGTATGTAAGTCAAAGTTTTAACCAACCTGGGTATAATAAAGAATGGAATAACAAAAGAAATCACCATGCATGCGATGCAGATAGACAAAGTTATTCCAACAGAATAATAATAACGGAACGGTGTCGGTGAAATTCACAATCAAGATGAGGATGTTCCAATGAGAATAATAAAGATGGAACTGGATCCGGTGTAAAACACACAGATAGGATATTCCAACGGAGAATGATAAAGAGCGGAACCAGTCAGGTGTAAAACACATGCATGAGGATGTTCCAACAGAATAATAAAAGCGGAACCGTGTCGGTGTAAAACACACGCATGTGATGTTCCAATGAATAATAGAAGAATGTCACCAAGTATAGGGTAAACTGGCGTATACTGAGTTATTCCAATGTAATAATAAGCAATGGAATAACATAAGGATTTCACCAAGTATAGGGTATCGGCGTATACTGAGTTATGTATAGGGTATGCCACTTTTACAAAAGTTATTCCAATGTAATAATAATGAATGGAATAATGTAAGTTCTCTTCAAGAAGAAAGAATAACACCCTTACCGTAAAAAAGAACTGAATATAGAAGTAGTGAAGTAGCAGAATACTCTTCTTCTTTCTATAATTTTTCTCTATAGCTTTTCTCTATAATTTTTCTCTCAGAGTTTCAATGAATTCGTAAGAAAATAATGAAGGAATGAGCTTCTATTTATAGGAAAATGGAATGCATAAGAATTAATCCATGAACGGTCCAGATTGATTTACATTTTTAATCGACGGTCCATATTTAAAGAAAAATCTTTTAAATAAAATATAATATATTCTATTTATAGAAAAACATTTTTACTATGCAAACACTATGCAATACTACGCAAAACACTACTTAACACTTTTATCATAATAAAATAGAATAAAGTATTCTATTTTATATAAAAAGATATTTCGTTTTATTACGTTAATAATACGAATAAAATAAAAGCGTCATTATCGATATAATAATTCATATTATTAATCGACAATAATGGAATCAAACCGAGTGACTTTCACATAAGCATCAATAATCAATACCGTGTGCTATTACGCAACCACACGATTATCATTGTACTTTTACTACCGAGTAGTTCAACAAGAACACCAGAAAACTTCCGCCGTTATTTCAATAAAATATTTTTGTCGTTTTTCAATCCGATAATAATTTTAATGGGGTCCACCAATGATTGAGCCGTTGTATTTAATATTCCCGCTAAACCGAATATTCCCTGAACCAATCGAATATAATATAACCACTGTGATACTTTTGCAAAATTTATAAATACTACCCACAACTATAATATTATCTTAAATTCACACCATAATATTAAAAATTATTTCAACAAAATTTAAATCTTTATTGATAAAATCTGGGGTCTCACAAGAAGTACTAATCTTTCGAGGTAAGTGGATGTTATTTTCTTCTCAAATGATATTATTTCTTCAATATCATTATCTTTGAAATATTGGTTGGAACTTTTTATCAAATTTGGAACTTTTTCATGCTTGAGTTACTTATTCATGAGTTCTTATTCACGAGTTACTATTCATGAGTTATTATTCACGAGTTACTATTCACAGTACTATTCATGAAGCGTGAAGATGTTTTTGTGAAATTTCTATCTTTTGGTGTCAGAGTTACTTATTCACGATACTTGACTATTCACGATATCTAAGACTATTCAATAGAAAAAATAAAATTTCTTCTTTTTGTCCAAAATATCTATTCTGGATACTAGCTTTGATTGTATCCATGTTTTGATCATTCTTGAATTTTACACCACTAGGATTATTTTTAAGGTATTTTTGAACATGGATAAAACAAAGTACGAATCCTTAATCCTTAATCCTTGTCATTTTGTTTCACTGGATTCGTTTCTTTAAAAAAATATTTTTCATAATCCTCAGTCTTAAATGATGATATTATTGAATATCTTTGGCCTGTAGTGGAAAGATAAATGATTTTTTGATGAATATCTTTGGCCTGTAGTGCAAAGATGAACAGGTGTTGAGATGAACATGACCGACTGATTAATATCTTTGGCCCGTAGTGCAAAGATAAACAGGTGTTTAGATGAACATGACCAACTGATGAATATCTTTGGCCTGTAGTGCAAAGATGAATATTTGATTCCAGATGTATATTGATTGATGTTATAGGGATAAAAGATAGACGATGAACTTTTAAATTCATACATAGAAGATAGTAGTTTGCATTCTCTACTTAACTCTTTTAATGAATTATTATTTCACTGAATATTGATTTAAAATTTGTTGCCTATTGTATTCTATTAGATTTTTTCCTGTTGAAGACTAACGGTAATTTGTTGTATATTATCTTAGTCATAATATTCTTTATTGGGCTAGTTGAGCTCACCCTTTTCCTTTTTGTTCCATTTTCTTCTCTCGTGGAGGCGAGAATATAAAAAGACGAAATGTGTATTATGGAATGAAGGTTTTAGAAAGGATTGTTTAGTAGTCCTCACCATTTTTGTAAAATAATGTATCAATAAATGTGATGAGGATTTATTTGAGTATAGATATTATTGCTCAGAAGATAATATTTTTGTATTCAAACTCACGCTTTCTTGTTGTAATAATAAAGTTGTAGTTGTTTTTGTACCACGTATGTTGATAACTCAGAATAGGTGATGTAAATACATCCTAAACTTTATTATCTGACGACACTTTCTTTTTCACTTAACCTATTAAAAGTGATTAGGCTAAAGTCTATAATACAAGTTTGGGGTGCAAATTATCGTTTTAGTCTTAAAATTAGCAAAAAATAATTAATTTTAAATAAAATAATTAGTTTTAGAAATAAAAATAAAATAATTAATTTTAAAATAAAATAATTAAATAATAAAATTAAAATAAATATTTAGAATTAATGATTAATAATTAATCATTAACTTGTAAAATGATTATTTTATTCAAAAATGTAATTTTTTTAACAAAAAGCAGAATTTTATTTAAAATCATTAATAATTCAAAAACAGAATTCAAAATCATTAATAATTCAAAAACAGAATTTTAAAATAGAATTTTTTATTCAAAATCATTAATAATTCAAAAATGAATTTTAAAATAGATTTTTTAAAAAAAACAATTTTTTAACTTGTAAAATAAAATTCTGTTTTTAAAAAATTCAATTTTAAAAATTTTGTTTTTACAAATTTTTATTTTAAAACAAAAACAGAATTGTTTTTTTTATGTGGCAAAAATAATTTTTTACAAGTTAATGATTTTTTATTCAAAACATAATTTTTTTAACAAAAGCATAATTTTATTCAAAATCATTTATAATTCAAAAAACAGAATTCAAAATCATTAATAAAAACAAAACAGAATTTTTTTTTTATGTGGCAAAATGATTTTTTACAAGTTAATGATTATTTTATTCAAAAACAGATTTTTTTTTAACAAAAGCAGAATTTTTATTCAAAATCATTAATAATTCAAAAACAGAATTTTTAAAAATAGAATTTTATTTTATTCAAAATTATTAAAAATTCAAAAACAGAATTTTTAAAATAGAATTTTTTTAACAAAAACAGACTTCTTTTTAACTTGTAAAATAAAATTACATTTTTGAAAATTTGCTTTTTAAAAAATTCTATTTTTAAAAATTTTGTTTTAAAAAAAAAAAGTAATTGTTTTTTATATGGGGAAAAATGATTTTTTACAAGTTAATGATTTTTTAAGCTGGAATGATTAATAATTAATTTTAAAATTAAAATAAAATAATCATTTTACAAGTTAATGATTAATTATTAATCATTAATTCCAAATATTTTTTTTTAATTTTATTATTTTAATTATTTTATTTTTATTTTTAAAACTAATTATTTTATTTAAAATTATTTATTTTATTTAAAATTAATTATTTTTACGAATTTTTAAGATTAAAAGACAATTAACACCCCAAATTTGTATTATAAATACTTTACTTCATTACTTTTGAATTTGTTAAGTGAAAAAAAAGTGTGCGTTTTTTTACGTATAATGAAATTTGGGGTGTACTTAGACACCTTTTTAAGTTTGGGGTGCAAAAATAAATAGAAAGTAAAGTTTAGGGTTCAAATTGTCTTTTAGTCTTTATTTTAAAACAGAAATATTTAAATGAAGAGTTAAATTTATATTGAATTATAATTATAAAATTTATTAATATTATTACATTTATTAATAATTAAAAAGTGGTGGAATTGGGGAGTGATTTTGAAACTTTGTTAACTTGGTAAAGATTTCTTTTGAAACACAAGAAAATATAGGAACCATTTTATAAACCTTAAAGGGATACTCAAGATAAATATGTTTAGTAAATATAGATTATAAAGCTCAACTCATTTAAACCGTAAAACTACGATACACAATAAAAAATTAGAAATAAAAAACGCTATTTTTAATGATGATGCAGATACTTCAAAATTAATGGCCTGTTTGGTTTGGGAAAATGGAATGGGCATTCAAAAAAAAAAATGCAAGAAAATGAGTATTGAATCTTGACCGTGGTGGTCACATGATGATAATAATAATAATAATACACCTTTCATCTACGATCAATTTCAAGTGGGGTACAATAATTGCAACTCTCCTAATTTGTGCTAAACTCCCGGCCCTACATGCACACATTCGCTTTGTTCACTATTTTGTCCCTCCAATTTTTCACTTCTTAGTTTGGAGTGTTTCTTTAAATACGGTAAAATACTTTTGACGGTGTAACTACGACAGACTTCAAGATATTATTATTAGTATTAGTTTGGCGGTGGCAATAGAAACTACTTTCATATAAACATATTTGACAAGTTACTTTTAAAAATATTACTATTAAATTACAAGAAAAAAGAACAAATGATGATTACAATGCTAACAGGGATTACAAGAAAATTTGAAATGAGACAAACAGCTTCACACAGACACGAGCACGAAAAAGAATCTGGGGAAAGACCTGCTAAAACAATGATCTCGTATACTACTGATTAACATATACTACTAAAATACAAGATCAAGGAGAACTAGTCAACAAACCGCCAGTCTCCGCCCCTTCTTCATCCAGAAACAAGTCATCCGTTTTCCTGAGAGCCGCGTGAATCGCCACAACCACCAGTCCAAACAGCACCGACAACAATATATTCCACGTAGCGCCGGTCAACAGAAGCAAAACAAGCGAAACCACGGACAGAACGATCAGAACCGTACGATCATTGATCAAGTGGTGGAATATCACCAACGGCTCGTCGCGGAGAAAGTAGAGGAACAGCCAGACCGCCATCAATGCCACAAACACGATCAACGAGATCGGGTGCCACAAGAGGCTCAAAAACAGAATCAATAACACGATGATTACGTAATTCATTCGGAAGTAGCCGACGTTCGTTTTGATCCGTCCGACTGCATCTCGTAATCCCGAGGGTAAGTTGATTGAGTGGATTTGGAACATCTGTTTCCATGCCCGGCGCGTGGCGAGCCCTGATTTCAGCTGATTTTTTGCGCGGGAGATGAATTCTATGTTTGTGCCTCCGGATGATGACGACGTCGGTATTGTGCCGTAATTCGTCATTCTCCGGTGAATCTGGAGTGAATTATTAGTACCTTTTAACTATGATGAGAGAGAATTGGAGCAGAATATGAAGGACACGAGGCTGTGCAAACGAGATAGAGAATAGGATAGGATGTGTTGCATTGAATTACTTGATTACGACTAAAAGACAATTTGAACCCCAAATTTTATATTATTGTTGACTTTTGCACTTTAAATTGAAAAAAGTGTATAAGTACATCCCAAATTTTATTATATTAATAAACGCACACTTTCTTTCACTTTGGGTCAAAATGACCTAGGGTTAAAGTTGTATAATAAAAGTTTGAGTGCAAATTATGCTTTTACTTAAAAATTAGCAAAAATAATTAATTTTAAATAAAAAATAATAATTTTAAAATAATTAATTTTAAATAAAATAATTAATTTTAAAATAAAAATAAAATAATTAAAATAAATATTTAGAATTAATGATTAATAATTAATCATTAACTTGTAAAATAATTATTTTATTTTAAAATTAACTATTAATCATTCAGTTAAAAAATCATTAACTTGTAAAAAATCATTTTTGCCACATAAAAAATTCTGTTTTTGTTTTTAAAACAGAGTTTTGTTAAAAAAAAAAATTAAATAGAATTTTTTTTAAAACATAATTTTATTTTACAAGTTAAAAAAAAATCTGTTTTGTTTTTAAAACAAAATTTTGTAAAAACAAAATTTTATTTTATTTTAAAAAAATTCTGTTTTTAAAAAACAAAACAAAAATTTTAAAATAGAATTTTGTAAAACAGAATTTTTAAAACAGAATTTTGTTTTTACAAAATTCTGTTTTTAACTTGTAAAAAAATTCTGTTTTTTTACAAAATTTTGTTTTTTAAAAAAAAATAAAATTCTGTTTTTTTAAAAAATTGTTTTAAAAAAATCTGGTTTTACAAAATTCTATTTTTGAAAAATCCTATTTTAAAAATTTTGATTTTACAAAATTTGTTTTAGAAACCAAAACAAAAATTTTATTTATGTGAAAAAATGATTTTTTACAAAGTAATGATTTTTTAACCTAAATGATTAATAATTAATTTTAAAAATAAAAATAAAATAATCATTTTACAAGTTAATGATTAATTATTAATCATTAATTCCAAATATTTATTTTAATTTTATTATTTTAATTATTTATTTTAAATATTTTTTTTTAAAACTAATTATTTTTTTTTAAATTAATTATTTTAAAATTATTTTATTTTATTTAAAATTAATTATTTTTGTCAATTTTTAAGACTAAAAGACAATTTGCACTCCAAACTCAAGCTATATGTACTTGACAATTTCTGGCCACTTTTAACCGATTAAGTGAAGAAAGTGTGCGTTTTATCACGTATAATGAAGTTTAAGATGTACTTAGACACCTTTTTCGATTTGGGGTGCAAAAGTAAATAGACTGTAAAATTTGGGATGCAAATTGTCTTTTAGTCATAAATTACTCCATATATATTTATTTATTTAGTCATAAATTACTCCATATATTTATTTAGATGTAAAGTTTGGATGCAAATTGTAAAGTATAATGAAGTTTGAAGTGTACTTAGACTTTTTTTTCGGTTTAGGGTGCAAAAATCAACAGGGTGTAAAATTTGGGGTTCAAATTGTCTTTTAGTCTTTATTTATTTATTTATTCAGCGTGTGCTCTTATAAGGTGCGACTAAGGTGTATGATAATCAATAAGGAAAAGGTGTTTTACACTTCCTTACACGTCCTTGTAATATAATACATTTTACATAATACATTTTTAATGTGTGATTATATAATAGATTACGTGTGATTATCTTAAACGATTTATATAATAAAAGGAGGAAATATTACTATTATTACCATGTGAGTTGTGATATTTTGAATATTGTAAATTTTGGTGTATACTGAAACTCTAGTAAGATGTCCTCTTCCACTTAAATAATTAATAATTTAGATTGTAATTTAATTAAGGGTTCAACACGTGTTATTTGGAATTTTTTTGAGTAGATTAGTTTCAATTGATAACCTAAATTTTTGTTAACTTATTTGCCAAGAATTATTCAAGATATATTTGTTATAATAAATAAACTGTTCGACATAGATTAGTGATTAGATAAAAAAAAGGTTATATTAGGAAAAAATCTATACATTTTTTTATGAATAGATATACAGATAATTATTCATATATCTATATTAATTTAAAAACTACATTATTATATTTACTTGTAATAATTATAAATATACATATAATTATAAATATATACACACACACACACACTACTAGTACACCCTGGCCTGTATCTATTATCATCTACAGCCACTCATAAAACACCCATCAATGATTAGACTTGAAACACACATCCTCCAATCCTCCCCTTGTATAATTTTTTTTTTTTTGGGGGGGGTGTTTGTGTAGTAGTATTAAATAAAAAGGGCCGACATTTTCAACTAAACTTGTTGGGGGCTCCGGGGATAAGACCACACCCAACTTCGCGGGACGGAGATTATATAAAGACGGACAGCAACGTCCAAACTTGGTCGCTGATTTCTTTTTTTTAATCAAAAAGAAAATACTCCTAAACAGAAGAAAAAGTTAGTACTGCCCTCCCTACTGGCTACTCCGGATAAATAAATAAATAGTAGCGTGGACTGTTGGACATACAAAGATTAGCCTCAAAGCTAGTAATTGGGGGTTAAACTTAAAAACAAACGTACGTACGTACACAATGACAAATAAAATTTCATTTACAAGAAAAGGTCGCAACCTTTAAATTCAAATTTCATCACCAATGTTTTATGTATGGTGAAAAGTTTTTTAACATCTAAATCCCAGTGTAACTTTATTAGAGTATTGTAATACATATAAAAAATACTGTCAAAATTTTTACTATATTGATCCTTTAGTCATTTAAACAGGAGGGATAGAAATACTTCTTCAAATCCCCTTTTTTAGGAAATATAATATATATATATATATATTATCTGTAAATATGCTATTTTATATGGTTATACTCACTTAAATGATCCACAACAGATGTCAAAACCTTCACATACCCCATTCGTAAAACCATAATTATGATAAAATTAAAAAGAAAAATAGATGAAAATAAAAGTCAATTATAAGGCAAGTAAAAGAAGAAGGATATAAATCATTTTGAGTTTAATTAATTACTAGAAGCAACAAACTTCAACTTAAAGGAAAAACTAACAGTCAAAAGTTGCCTCCAAGACTAGATTTTAAGATGTTCACAAGTTTCTTCAGCTCCCTCCCCATTCAACAATGCTTTCAACCTATCCATTCATTTCTTATATTGCAATAACAGAATAATGACCCACCCCTCCCTATATATGATCAATATGGTCTCAAATTCTTCAACTACATGCCCAAACAAGAAATTAACAAGAAAGATGGAGGCATATCACAAGTTTCTACATGGCACACTTGAAGCTACCATCTTCCATGCTACCCCTTATACACCATCTTTCCCCTTCAATGTAAGGGCACTCTTTTTTGCTTTTCCTTCTGTCTAAATAATTATTCAACCTTTTTGCTTATTAGGATTACACTTGCATCACTACACCAATGTAAATAGACCATTTTAATTATCAAACAAAAATATGAAAATTTCTGTTTTGCAGTGCATATTTGCAAATGGAAAGCCAACCTATGTGACCATCAAGATCAATAATCAAAAGGTAGCATCAACAAGCCATGAAATTGACAGGGTTTGGAATCAAACCTTACAAATTTTGTGTGCTCATCCACCCGATTCAACAATCACAATCTCCCTGAAAACCAACTGCTCTATCTTGGGGAAAATCCGCATTAGCGCCCACCAGATATTAACTGAAGCAAGTTTAATCAATGGTTTCTTTCCACTCTGCGTGGAAAATGGAAAGACAGATCAAGAACTAAAACTACGATTTATGTTATGGTTTAAACCGGCAGAACTTGAACCAAGCTGGGATAAATTACTTGAAAATTGTGGATTCCAAGGTCTAAAGAATGCTAGTTTCCCACAACGATCCAACTGCAGTGTCACACTGTATCAAGATGCTCATCATCACCCTTCTTTTCAACCACCGGTCAATCTTTGTAGGACACCAAGAAAACTATGGGAGGATGTGTATAAAGCCATCGAGGATGCACAGCATTTGATATACATTGCAGGATGGTCTTTCAACCCCAAGTTGGTTCTGGTAAGTGAAAAAAGTGTCATTTCTCCCTCAATTCTTCTCTCTGTTCTTCACATTTCAAAGATAATAATACTTGGCTGCGCAGGTTCGCGATTCTCAAACAGAAATTCCACATGCAGTAGGAGTTAAACTTGTTGATTTGTTGAAGCGGAAAGCAGAAGGTGTGGCTGTGAGAATCATACTTTGGGACGATGAAACATCATTGCCTATCATTAAGAATAAAGGAGTAATGAGAACTCATGATGAAGATGCATTTTCCTACTTTAAACATACCAAGGTAATATGTAAACTTTGCCCCAGATTACACAACAAATTCCCCACACTCTTTGCCCACCATCAGAAAACCATAACTTTGGACACTCGTGGACACTTGTCTTCAAATAATCTTGAAATCACAAGTTTTATTGGCGGCTTAGATCTTTGTGATGGACGGTATGATACAGAGGAACATTCCTTGTTTCGAAAACTCAATACAGAATCCCATTCTCAAGACTTCTATCAGATAAACCTTGCAGGAGCAAGCCTTCATAAAGGTGGACCGAGAGAACCATGGCATGACGTTCATGCTTGTATTTCTGGGGAGGTTGCTTGGGATGTGATGGCCAATTTTGAGCAAAGGTGGACAAAGCAATGTGATCCCTCTTTGCTAGTCCCCCAAAGCACCATAACACAAATACTTTCTCGGCAGCCAAATCCTACAAGCAGCATTCACACTGAAATGAATTGGAAAGTTCAAGTCTTTCGATCAATTGACCATGTCTCAGCAAAGAGCAACTTTCGAATTGAGAGAAGCATCCATGAAGCTTATGTCGAAGCAATTAGGCGTGCCGACAGATTTATATATATTGAGAATCAATATTTCATTGGAGGATGCCATTTCTGGGAGAAAGATCAGCACTGTGGCTGCACAAACTTAATCCCAATCGAGATTGCCCTGAAAATAGCAAATAAAATCAAAGCAAATGAGAGATTCGCAGTTTATATTCTTATACCAATGTGGCCAGAAGGAGTTCCAGAGAGTGAAACAGTACAGGACATATTACATTGGACTAGGGAAACTATGAAGATGATGTATAGGCTAGTAGGTGAAGCTTTACAAGAGAGTACTGAAACAGGGCACCCAAAAGATTACTTAAACTTTTTCTGCCTTGCTAACAGGGAAGAAGAGAGAAATGGAGAGTTCATTCCTCCATACTCACCTCACCGAGCAACACAGTACTGGAATGCTCAAAAACATAGGAGGTTCATGGTTTATCTCCATTCCAAACTCATGATAGGTATGTATAGGCATGAATTAAATTTCACAAAATTATTAGTTACTATGTCCAATTTGACTCCGTAATCAACTTTAAAAAACTTATGACATCATTGGCAAGATGTTCGAGAAAATGTTTCAAGTCTAATCATAGCAAGAAATTATAGAATGAAAAATTATAATGCTAATGCAAAGATATGGCAATTCTGATAAACATTTTTGTTTATAAAAATGCTATTTCTCTACTAACTACTATGCTTTTGCTGGTGACTTGCTATATATTCTTTCAGTGGATGACACATACTTGTTGATTGGATCTGCAAATGTAAACCAAAGACCCATGGATGGCCAGCGCGACACTGAAATTGCAATAGGATGCTACCAGTTGAGCAACGAAGAAGGCAAAATAATTAGCGGCAATATTCATGAATACCGAAATTCATTGTGGTACGAACATACTGGACGAGCTGAAGAAATCTTTCAGGAGCCTCAAAGTTTGGAATGTGTGCGAAGATTGAGTTCAATAGGAGAGCAGATGTGGAAAATTTATTGTGGAGAAGAAGTAGTAGACATGGAAGGTGTTCATTTAGTCACTTATCCAGTGAGGGTAAAAGAGGATGGTCTCATTGAAGACCTTGTGGACAACAATAGCCAATTTCCGGACACAAAAGCACCAGTTAAGGGGAAGAGATCCAAAGTTCTACCACCTCTTTGCACCACATAATGGCGATGAAATCTCTACTTTGGCCCACATTTGTTGACACAATTGCTAAATCTTAAATCCCTCAATGTATTGTTATCCACAGAAGGTGGTTAATCCAGAATAAATTGAAGTCCAAAGTTATTGGAAATCTGGAATTTTAATATAAAAAATTCATGATTCTTACATGTATTGTAGGCTTTTTTTATTTTTTATTTTATTTTATATACTGGTAAATATTAACAACTAATTTAATAAATTTAAACATTTCATGCATTTGCACTATGTTAAGAAACAAATCCTGATTTTGTAATGCATATCACTCATTGTGGGTGATCATACATTTGTAATATAATGACATATTGTTAGGTAACTCCTTGAATCCTATTATGAAAAGGTACCACATTCGTAGTGGAAATGTTATTTAGGAAGAAGTTCTATTTTAAATAGAAATATTATTATTATATTGTAGGGCCCTGTTTTGAATAGGGGAATGAGAGGTATGGGTACTCTATTTATGTTTAGTTGTTAAATTGTAGCACAATGAAAAGTAATGTAGCATCCTAGAGAGAGGGTGTAAGTGAATTTTTTTGTGTGAAAGGATTTTGCAACTTTTATATTCCTACAAAAAAGTTGTAATAAAGGAGTGAGGATTTTTGAGCATTATCACGTGAAAAAAGTTGAGAATATATTGAGGTTGTTTTATGGATTAGGTCACTTTAAATTGTTTTATCTATCTTTACTTAATTGTTTAATTTGCGTCAACTTAATTCCCAACACATGATAAGAATCAATAAAAGACGCAATCAAATGTAAATAATGAGCTTGGAACATGCATCATGTTTGAGACTCGAGTGTAGGGAGTTGAGGTAAGAAGGGAGGTTAAATTTTTTACTACAGCTATTGGAGATTTTTTATATAATAGACTAACAGATAAATGATTAAAGATGCTATATTTAACAGCCGTAATGATAATAGCTAAATATATGTTGAGAGAATCTTTTATAATCCTACTGCAACTTCAAAAAGGGTAAAGCTAGGAGGTCTCAAATTTTGCCTCAAATGATGTGCGTCATTACATTAGTCGAGTACATATAATGTAATTGGCTATATATAATAAAGTATCATTTGTCTTATTCAATGCAACTCCATTTGAGACACATTTGAGAAAAAAGAAAAGGGCTTCGAAGAAGATCAACAAGTAACATTATACTACCATATTTCATTATATATACTCCAAGAATGGTAACTGATAAGAATTTATTTAATTTGGTAAAGTAAGATCTACATCCGGATGGACGCCTCAGCTAGACACTTTAAATAAGACTCAACTTTTAACGAATGAAAGGAGAAAAGAACTGCATTACCATTTTCTTGCTCTTTTGCAAGTCCATGTCCAGCAGCTACCATCTTTCAACCTGAATAATTGAAAATATTATTAGATGAAAGAAATAACAGATTCAAAACAATAATGATTTTCGCTAACCAAGCACGTATGGGATAGACAAACAACAGCTGGAAAAAGAAATAACTTAAAAACAAAATTGATTTACGCAAGCACTTAAGTGGTGAATGCAAAACTAACAAGGACTATTACTTTCGGAGTATGTCAAAGGCTATTATAATATCGACACTCTTACTGCCTTCATTTTCAATTGAACTTTGGTAGATATGCAGTAACACAATGAGTAAACCACTCATTCTGCTTCCATTTACTATATAGCATTGGTGGATATTCAGTCAAACAATGAATCACATCAAGTAAATACATTAACAGCCAGGCACAAATTTCTTCTAATGTTTAGAAAACATGACTTACAGATACTTCATTCCCTTCCACCAAATTCTGAAAGTATCCCATCTTCATCTCTTTTCCAACTTACATGAAAAAAATTCAGTTTGGCATTAATCTAGTACTTGGACCAAACTATCTATCATAATGTAGGTAGTAATAACAACAGAACCATTGCTAATAACCAATTTCTCCAAAAGAAATGAACACGCAAAACAATTATGCCACTTAATATCTATCTGTGGCATTGAACTTCCTTGTGCTAAGCGATATTCACTTTTCCTACAGCTCCAACTCTACTAGGAAATTCAGCATGTGTAGTAACATCTCTATCCACAATATCTATTTTTCTCCTAATGCGTTACTAGGGAAACACCTGCAACTGCTACTACTTCTGAAACCACATTTTGAACTTACTGGTTATATGCTTAGAGCTCCTCTTTACTATATTCTTCCTTCAACAGAGCTCTAGCTATTCCATATTCCTAATAAATAGTCACAGAAAAGCAAAGGATTTTCAGTTGTATCTGAAATGACAATAAGTTGTATTTCCTGAATATATCATCTAGAACGAAGAAAACCAGCATTAATCTGCTTGTCGATCTACAAGTACCCCAAAAAAATGAATAGCAAGTACTATCAAACGAGGTAATTAGGCAATGAGGCAAACAAAATTTGCTATCACTTGATCTAACCAATTAGTTGCTCGATATTAACTTCTGCTTCCCATTCCCTCCAAGTCTATGAAATAAAGCAAGGATATTTTTTACCTAAACTAAAAGAACCAATAAAGGATAAGCTGCAAGTCTTCAACATAAGGATCTCAAGAATCCATTCAAAAACTTCACACATTCTATAGAACTGTATCATGCTGCAATACAATAACACACTAGCTTCTTCTGTAATGTTTCACACGGTTCAACAATTGTTCGGCAGCTCCATCAAAATGACAAATATCAGCAAATGTTGTGACAGGTACCAGCTAGTCCTTTTCTATATGCTTGTTTTTCTACGGGATTTAGTGCTTTTTGAAGCTCCAAAAGCACCCAACGCTTGTTCGTCTAACACCAATTTATTCAAACACAGTTTAATAGTTTATTTAACTCACAAACATATTTGGGGCTCAAATGCAACACACCAAAAATAATGCACTCCAAAAACAACGCTATTGCTCCAAACGCAACATATGCTACCACTCCGAACACACCAAAAGTTAGCAACTAAACAAACCCTTATAGAGAGGGGACACATCTATATAAATAGCCAACATAAACCAACCATCTGAATCCAATTTTCCGTTCGTGACAGTAACAGGTGTTTACATACTGTTTAATCCACTTTTACGATTCCAAAACTACCCTATTCAAGGTGTTATACATATCCTTGATCTTGAAACTCCTACAATTAGGCAAAACAGCAAAAAAATCCTACTTATCCTTGAGAATGTTGTTAGAACTGTCAGTTGAGGACCACATAAAATCCAACAGCTTTTCAGAAAACTGCGCCATCGTAAGCAAAGTGAAAGCGGCAACCATATGAATTCCCAGTAAAAACAAAAGAAGACTAGAAAGGGAGGACCTGAACCTACGGTTCAGTAATAAACAAGCAGCTTTAACAGCTATAGCAGATTAGCATATCCCAAGTTCCATTTGTCCCCTCTCTACCGCTAATTATAATTTGCATTTATCAAGGAACTACCCAACCACCGCCAGAGAGACGGACAGATAACTAATCTTTGAAACCAACTGTCAGCTGCAAAACTGGATAATACTTAATAGAACCTATCTAGGCTGTTTCATCATAAAGGGAGAGGGAGGGGGAGGGGGAGGGGGAGGGGGTTTGGTAAGCATATCAAGGACAACATCTAACTAAAAAGGAGAAGGGGGAGAGAACCCTAGAAGATAAAAAACAACTTCCCACAGAGAGAGAGAGAGAGAGAAATGAGCAGATGAATCTAATTCAAAAGTGAACAAACACCCAAGAACAGAGACAAAAATGTTACCACATTAAGTACAATTTCTAGCTTGAAAAATTACAAACATATAATTCAGGACCCATTGACCCATTTAACAGAGACAGAATACTTGCCTATGATGTACAGGTCAGAAGTCGGGCCCTCTTCAAAATGGCACGCCAGCCATCCTTCCATCCAATTTTCCAAGCTGATATCAACGCATAAAGAAGTAACTTTTCCAGCATGCAGGCGGCCAGACAACTCGACTACGGAACTATATTGCAGAGCTACAATCAAATGAACAATTACATAGAAAAAAGGTGTACTATAACAAGAGACACAGGATACTGCATAACCATGGTCTACATGGCTGAATACAGATCAGAAGTATCTGTAGTAACACTTAAATCTCATAACCCAACAAGATATGGGTTCACAATTACTCTTCGTATCTTGAGGCACATAAATCATCAGATAAGACAACTCGTCCAGAAGCTATCCAAAGATATGTAATATATGGCACCTTAAATACGCACCACCGATGTGTACTATCAGGCAGAACAATGAAGTTCACTTTTGGAGATAAAGACATGGCTTAATAGAGCAGCCCAATCAAAACTTGAATCAAACAGCCTCAAATCCCATTCCAGTTTTCAATACAGTAACTTCTCTTACAAACTAATCTAAATCGCAGTTCAGCCAAAAGGTCTCTCTTACTGACATACATCCTGACTAGATACTTGTATACTTCAATCAAATTCATAAACATTTTTGACCTGTTCACACACTACATCTTTTTGTGGCTGGTTTTGCAACTAAGACGAACAGTTGCAACAAACTTAAAGCCATAAAGCCCTTAGAATACAGTTTAATTCTATATCTCATGCAAAGCAGTAACAGCTGTCTCTCCCACCCTTCAAATGCCGCCTTAAACCAAAGAAACTGCAACTTGTAACAATGCATAAGGCAACTAACTAATTTTGTATTTACGGGTTCAACGTGCAGAAAATGCTTAGGTATACCTAGTTTAAAATCCACTAAAACCAATTATCCTCCAATTCAAGATGCCATTGTATTCTGTCTGTTAGATCCAAGCAAAACATAGAATTAAATACAAATATAGGAAACACAACCCACTAAGAACCTTCAAACAACTATAGAAACCTGATGACTTGTAACTCCACATCACAACTTTGACATGCAACTAAAATAGTCAAATGAAAATATCAAAGAACGCCATTTAGAATAGTAGTTGGACAAGCACTCACCCCATCTATTCTTCAACTATAAATCATAATGAAAATGATTACTCGAGTACCCAACCAATGTCAGCCCTCCAAGTTTCCTAGATGTATATTCATTATTGTCCTTACTAAACATCTAAAGCTTTGGAACTCTGTGGTCTCCAAATTAATACAAACTTGAGTATCTTTGAAGCCAACAACAGAAGAAACTCCACAATCTATGCATTGGGATCACTTTCTTTACAATCGATTTCATCCACAATAACCAGTACTACTTCTCAGCTCACACCTCGCGACAACTCAATTAACAAGACTTGTCTGAACAAATAATGTCGAGAGAAATTTTCTTAGAAGTCGAGCAATTAAATGAAGAGCTCACTAATGAAACGAAATAGCTTAAAAAGTTATAGTATTCAAGAGATATCAATTTACCATTTCAAAAAGAAATTTAACCATTACAAGATGTATCAAAAACAAAAAAGGGTCAATGGTATGACCAATAAAGCAACAGCCATTAATACGTAAATCGAGAAATATTCTAATGACCAATAAAAGCAACAGCCATAAATAGGTAAATCGAGAAATATTCAAATTACTATGTGATACTTTGTAAGTAGGAAAGGAATACATGGTCTTAAGTTTAGTAAACCAACCCTAATACATATATATGAAGTAGTCAAGATAACCAACGGAGTTCAAATGAAAGACTACTGATAAGAAATGCAAACAAAAGAAGGATCATACACTTCAACTCCATTCTATACTGGACAGCAAACAAACAAGTGAAGATGCTCCTTTTCTGCTATTCATGTATGAATCCATCAAGGTCTCAACGACGAGTCATGCGATGTTTCTCAAGTCCTCCCCCCGAACCCGAACCCGAACCCGAACCATACAGAGGACCCTTGTCAGCAGCACCCTAAGAATGTATAAACACCAACCCATTAAAATTTTACTGCATATAACATGTTGTCTAATAGTAACGGAAATAAAATTCAAACACTTATTAGCATCCACACCATATGAACCCCATATCCATTGCCATAAGGTGCATGGAAACCTCCCTCTGAGCTGCTGAGATTCATCCCATATGGTCCACCTGTAGCAGAAATATACAAACATAAAAGTATTTAGAAAATCACCAGATACCTGAGAGCTGTATCAGATGTGCTGTATTGCACAATTGCTAGGAGTAACTTTAATAAATTGAGCGTGTTTAAGTATTGATTTCTAGGAAGGTAGAATCAAACACAACAACAACAAAATAGTTGGAAGACAGCCCCAAATATTCCAGCCAAGAATGGTTGTACAAGTCCATAACTTGCCTCTTGATCCCTCCACCTCCTCATCAACCAAGAGGAGCATAATGATAAATTTCACTTAAATGTGATGTCTTTGCTGCTAATGCAGGAATGTAGAAGTCATGTAATGTGCTGAGCAACAGGGAAAAAATTAATGATAGATTAACCACGAAAGCATTTGAAGGAATTGTAAGGAGTCAACAGCTTTCCAAATATATAATACATTTCTCCAACTCCGATTTAACTGTAGTCACGACATTAATGTTCCTTCAAATTTTCACCCTATTCCACACAGCCCCTAAACAAGATCCTCTTGACACATTAAAGCGCACCTTACAATCTTTCTAACCATAAAACCCAATAAATTAACAAAAAAATATCAACTAAAGTGAAATTTTATGTATATTTTGATAAAACTAACCTCAATTTAATGACCCAGGAAACTCATATTTCGTAATCCAGGCTACCTGCCTAATTAAGGCAATAAAGAGTGATATCGTTCAAGTAAAAGGAGAAAATAATCAAAAGAAAATTTGTCATGGACTGGGCTAAGATCATAAGACAACTTTTTTCATATATATTAATATTACTATGTCGCGACTGAAAGGAAAGCAAACCCTAAAATGTTCATCATTCCACGTGTAAGACATCTTTATGATGCCCACACTGTAATGGAAAGAGAATATAGTAGCTTTCACATGTATAGCTGATGATGAAGTTAAAAGGACAATTTATAAATTAGACTATATAGTAAATTGAATATAATGTTACATAGTTCTATACAACATTTGTTTTTTGATAACATGACATGTACATTTTGTACTGCATATAAAGGAGACAATACATCATTCATATCAGACGACACAACAAATATAATGAATAAGACATTCTCTCTTATACATGTAAGCAGGCATTGCAAAAAAAGAAAGTGAGGTAAATATGATAGAATTACCAGCGCCCCATGGTCTAACATCAGTAGTTGCACGTTCAGCACGAAGTTTTTCAACTTCGCGTGCCATAGACACCAAGTTCTTCTCCATTGCTTGTCTCTGTTCCATCAGCTCAGTGTTTCCCTTCTTTTCATAATCGATCGCAGTTCTGAAATCCAATTCGTTGTGTTAGCAGTATATGAACAAAAATATAAATTAATTATTTAGTAAACACCACATTCATCATATGCAGGATATAGTAAACCAAAGGGATAACAGAAACCTGGCACGCATAAGCTCCTGGTGCAGCCCATCAAACTCAGCCCTCAAGAGTGGAATCTGCTTGTTATCAGCTTGCAGTTTCCCAAGGTCTTTTGTGAGAATCTGAACTTGCACAGATAGATCCTGCTTAATGGAATTCAACCTCTGAACTTCAGCGCGGAGTTGAGCAGCCTCATTTTTCAAAGGCTCGGTAGCACGAAGATCAGCTTCCAGCTTCAAACCTCTCTCAATAAGCTCTCTTGAATGAAGTTCTTGTTCTGCATGTATGTCAGTGATGGCAAGATTCATCCGATGAAGTTCTTCTTTAGCAGCACCTAACTCTCGCTGCATAGCAATTCGATCATCGACTAGTCTCCGATTTTCACCCAAAAGCCTGCGGATTTTAAGATGTTGCATTTCAAGTTCTTCTTCCAAAAAAGCCGGATGAGGTGGTACTGGTCGAGGCAAAGGGCCGCGAACAACAGGTCCTTCTGGGAGATATACACGACGGTTGTCAAATGCCTCACGAGGAATGCGATTTCTACCCGCCATTGCAATTCAGCCTACTCACCAAAGATGAAGGAAAAAGAAAAACAGAAATAAAGGTAATGGTAGAAAGATACCATGTGATATCAAACTGGAAACATTGTAAAGTTATTATTTTTATTTAACTAGTGTAAAAATTATTAAATTTCGATATCCTCCTTTCTTTTTTTGAACAATCTAAAACATCACCTTTGAATTTTCAATTGCACAAAATCTCGTAAGGTTTTTCCATTTACTTTATGTGTAGGGTCCGTAAAGTGACCCAACAAGGGTGACCCCATAAACACCAATTTTAACTCATTCACTTATGGAGGGATGCAATTTGGAATAATGAAAACTATATAACTTGAAACCATTTTCTTTTGTTCATCAATGAGTGAAATGG
Organism: Panax quinquefolius; assembly: GCA_020205615.1. Lineage (NCBI taxonomy): Eukaryota > Viridiplantae > Streptophyta > Magnoliopsida > Apiales > Araliaceae > Panax > Panax quinquefolius. The sequence continues at coordinate 175,126,167 of CM035153.1, forward strand.
TGACAATTAAATAAGGATGAAAACAAGTACTACCTTGTGAATAACATAATTATTAAAATCCTAATTATGGTACCTTCGCACCATTATTAGGTTGTCATTATTGAATTGGCAATAGAAGTTATGTTAAGTTTATTTAAGAAACAAATAATACTGTCTTATACGGTTATACAAGTAACTGTATAAATATGTTAAGTTTATTTATATGTGAAAAACAGAAAACAAGAACATAGAAATTTATTCATTACCTCAACCACCAAAAAAAATTAGAATTTTCACCAATTGAGATAAACGCGGTGATTCCGTCTTCTAGCTAAAACCATAATAATAATTATAATTATTATTATTAACAGAACTCAAAGTTTTACTTTACCTCGATTTCCCTCGAGAACAAAAATCGTGTTGGGTTATAAACAGCTAAATACAAGCCCTAGTTTACATAAACGATATATATGAAATTATGAAGTAATTGAAACTTGAAGCATAAAAATTACCGAACAAAACCCTAAGTTGGGAATTTCTGCTTAATAAAGAAAGACAAAAAGGGCTGCATGGTATGATTCAAACCTTTCGCAGTAGATGAAGATGATCGAGCCCTGAGCTTTTTGTCCCTGAATACGTACGACTCTCTCTCAGAGATAGGTTTCGTAGTTTTATATATTTCGTATGTAATGTATGTAGTGTTTTGGGGAAAAAAAGTAGGGTAAATCGTTCCGAAGATGAATAATATTGGGAAATGATATATATATATATATATATATATATTCGGACCCACTCCACTCCACTCCGCTCTATTACTCTAATGGAGTAGTATAAAAGGTAATCATGTAAAAACTAGTGCTTCCGTATTATTTTATAAAAAAATTACGGATAGAGGAATAAAAAACCTTTACTAGACTAGGACGTTTGACCTATAAAAGTCAGCTTAATAGCGGCTCTTGAAACCTTAAGACCATTACAAAAATTAAACAAAGATTCTAATTTAATTAAATATCTCTAACCCGTATGTATTGTTGAGATAATTATCTAGTTATTTAATAAAAAGATTTTTAAAAAATCATTATTTATAAATATAGTATCTCTGTTTTTTAACAGAAAAATAGAATATTTCATAAGTAGACAACAAAGTTAAATTGGTATTGTATTCACATAAAAAGAAGCATAGTTGAAAAAATAAAATTATCAACTTTGGATTTGTAATTCATTGTTTTGTGATTTTGATGACACAAATTACTTGGGGACAAAAAAGTTTCAATAATGACTTTTTTTTAACGTACATAATAAAGGAGAGCAGATCCTCTATTCTCAAATTTTATCTTTTTTGTGTCCCCCACTTAAATTTTGACACATGTCTTTTTATTTAATTTTAGAATTAATTAATATTAAACAAGAGACTAGATGTCAAAATTTAAGTGAAGGGACACAAAGAGACAAAGAAATTAAGGACAGAAGATCTGCTCTCATAATAAAGTGGGGACGAAATTGGAAGTATTCTGAATTTGAAGTTGTTCCGGCGGACCGGCCCGAGTATTATTATTTATTAAAGTGAAACCGGGATGGATACACACTCCAACATCCATCCCAGGCTGCTCCTCAGGTACCTTACTTCCCAGGCTCTGTGACATGACATATGCAGGTAGTATAGTAATGGATTTTCACCAACAGAAGCAACATTACTGTGTGTTCCCGTGGTATTAAAACTAAAATTATATAAGAAAAGCAAGTGTCAAATTTGGCGTTCAAGACTATTCATTTAATTCCTCACTAATTTACATATTGTAATGTAAAGCAGAACATGAAAGTCAAGTTACTAGACCGACTTGGTCTCAGCAACCTGTGACGCTTTTCCTCCACTATTCAATATATACCTTGAACATCCAATTCGCTAGTCAAATTTATTTGCTCCAAGGGTGACCACCACTGTAGCCCCGACCACGATCTCGGAGACCCCCATGACCTGTTTAATGACCAACAAAATGAAGTTTTAACCGTAGATGCCAATTAGGTTTTAATCAATCCAATTTGTCAAGTTAACAAAATGAAGCTTCAGGGGTTTATTAGGCACATAGTGCAAGTGTAAATTGCAATTAAACCGAAACGAAACATTAACTTTGGGGTGCCCACTATTATCTTCTTTACTGCAATAATACTAATTTCAATTTACCAGTGTCAAAAGGCTCTGTCAAACACTCGAGAATCGTTCAATTTTTCATGGGGAATCTATTTGTGACCAACTTTGTACAACTTTTAGAAGATTAAGACATGTTACGTTGTAGTCAAATATACTACTGGCATGATATGATTTTAGAATGTTCATGCTGAGAGGAAGAAATGACCAAATTGGAGGTCTATTTTGGAAACTCTCATCCATGTGTGGCTCAGTTAAAAGTTTAGAGAAACTGACATTTAGTGTAAACTCAACCAACCTGATGGAGGAGGTGCACCGCGGCCCATTGCTGCCAACTCAGGGCTGATCTTCTGCCCAGCCTCCTCAAGGATTGTAATAAGATCTTTTGCAAATCTGGCATTTGCAGCTGTAAAGAAAGAATATGCTGTTCCTTTGGCCCCAGCCCTTCCTGTTCGACCAATGCGATGAACATAATCCTCTAGAGATCCAGGAAAGTCATAGTTGATCACATATTTAACGTCTTTCACATCTGAAATACACATAATAAGTTTTAGAAAAGTATAACATGACCACACCCATATATAAGTAACATAATTTAAGGGTCACAACCACCTCCTTGTAATTTGCAAAAGTATGCATCACCCACAACTGTTCACAGTTCTGAATTCATTAACAGTTCTTCTACAGACCCAAAAAGGCAAACCAAGATACCAAAAATCTTACACCAAATATAATCCACTGATCACCAAATAAAATATCGGAATATAATCAAACCTTAAAATTGAAGCTTAAACAAATTAACCTCGCCAAGAATACATGATATCAAGAGAATATCGTGGATAAATGATAGTTGCCGATAACATATTACGGTAGAAAAGAGGCAAAAACAGAGTGGAAACAGAATGAATGTACAACCGAAAAATGATGCAACCTGAAAAGATGAATTACGATGGAGTGAACTGAAACTTTCGCTGGAGGAGTGAAAAACAAATCAGCAAACCTTTCAAAAGGTATCTCAATTATGACTTGTGAGAGAAAAGGATAAATAATTAGACAATATATGGTGTCTCTGAGTTTGCTCACAGCACATTAAGTGAATGTAGAAATACAAAATTTAAGAAAACTGAAACTTTAGCTAGCGTAATGTACAACAAATGTTGAATCCTTTTAAAAGTTCTAAATAAGTTCTTTCACTAGGGAAGAAGACAAATAATTAGGGATCATCTAATGAATGATGTATCCGAGTCTGAGGTTGCATTTGCTCTATACACTAGTGACTTTTAAAATTTTCAAAGTTCCTGCTCTCTCTCTCTCTCTCAGCCACACACAAGACACAAAGATCAGATGAAAGTAATGATGACAACAACTATGAATACAAGTTATTACAATTCTCATAAATACAACATAGATTCAGATGCAATAGATGAAAAAGTAGAGCACATTTAAATGTATTATGGCCAGGTGATGTCAGACAGAACTTGAAACTCTAGAATAGTAGGTACAACTACTAAGCTTTCCCTAACTACACATACCTAAACCACGAGCTGCAACATCTGTTGCAGTCATTATAGGGCTCTTGCCAGCTTTAAACTCCGAGAGGACCCAATCCCTTTCTGCTTGACTCTTATCTCCGTGAATGGAGAGAGCGGGCCAGCCATCCATTCTTAGCTGCCGAGTGATTTGATCACACCCTTTCTTGGTGTCCATGAATATCAAAATCCGGCTACCATCCATTATATCCTCCAGTAACTTCACCAATCTAAATTTATTAAAAACCGAAAAGTTTTGAAGGGCCAGAAACAGTTGATGATATTACATCAAAAGGTACAAAAATATCCAAGAACAAAAAGATAAAATAAAAGATCAACCTACTTATTGTATTTCTGATTCTCAGAAACGATGTCAACATGCTGACGAATTGCATGGTTAGCTTTCAAATCGGGTGACCCAATAATCACCTGAGCAAATTCCAATAAGAGAATGATAAAACAATAAGCACATAACTTTGTGTTGAAACTCGATAACTCCAGAAGTTTGCGACACAATATACCAGAATTTTTATTTCCGGCAATGGGAATAAAATCACAGGATTGTGTATAGACGTGTTTATTACTTCTAATAAAGAAAGAGCCTATTTAATTGTGGAAATAACGAAGCAAGTGCAGAAGATGATTTAGAGATTTGTATGAATTGCCAATAAACTGAAAGGGGGGGGGGGGGGGAAATCACTACTGACAAAACAGTGCCTCAAATTAATACTCCCTCCATCTCAGGGTAAGTGTCCTCTATCAACTTTCGTCAAATTGACCATTTTAAAAACTAATATTTAAGCATGTATATTTAAATTTTCCATAATTGCAAATCTTGGTAATAGAACTAAATTATATGTAGTTTATTATGGTCATAGTCTCTCTGCATAAATCTATAAGAATAGTAATATTATTGATTTTGAAAATGATCAATGTGATCATAAAAGTCGATGGATGACAGTTATCCTGTGACGGAGAGAGTAGTCAACTAATATGGTCAAGATTCATTACTTTGTACGCATTGTAAAGGAATTGCCTTGCCAGTTGTTCAACCTCATTCGGCCACGTAGCACTCCAGTACAGAGTTTGACGATCAGGGCGAATCTGCACACCAAAAGCCATTGAGCAACAAGAATCAACTGATAAAAAGCAGAAATCGTATTACTAAAACAGAGGTAAGGACATAGAGACAATTGAAACCAGATCCTTGTCAAACATAATATGACAATGTACTTTGTTACATGTATAGTACCCATCATATACATATATTAAATAATAGCAGCTGAAATTCTGTCATTTTCACGTCTAAATTATTTAGGGATTTTACAACTAGAATGCAAATACTAAATCATAAAGTGAATTTTCATAAATTAAGATCCTTCTCTCCTGCATTTCTCTTCTCAGGAGGTGGTTACAGTTGGTGGTATGAAAAGAAAGACGGGCATAATAGAGAAGACAGGGCTGCAGCCTGCAACTGAACTTAATAGCATAGGAGGCTAAAGAGTAAAGATTGTGTCTAAACTCAGTTGTTTACGAGGGTATGAACTTAAGCGAGCTTGCTCAGAACATAACTCGAGATACTTACAAGCTCGCTTTGTAAATTTTTAAAAGATTATAGATAGAAGGAAAAAAAATTAGAATTGTACTGTACTGCTGTTTTAAAAAAAGTTTTAACAGAATTAAACTTAATGACATAAAATTCAGTAATAGGCATGTTTAAGTAAAATAAATTATCATTGGAAGTCAAAGAACGACATGAAACTATCTTAAGACTTGACTCAACCACAATTAAAAAAGGTAATATTAATAACAACATCCCTTTTCAAAGGCATTACTTGTATTATATATACTGTTAATTATTATAAATGGATCAAGAAAAAAAAAGAGAGTAAATCGACTTAAATATCAGGACAAAGGATATGTACTGTAATATGGTAAAGATCACAATGTTCTTGAGCTTACCCAAGCCAAGCTTTGAGATGTTCAAGCTCGGCTTGTTGATTATATGGCCCACACATTTGAGCTCAAGAGCCACTCATTAACAAATGAGTTGAGACGAGCCAAAAACCGAACTTTAAGTGAACAGCTTGGATACATTGCAGCTTCAGAGACAACACCACATAATGAATAACTAAAAATTATAGGGAGCATGACTATTGCCAACCAAAAAGAGGGGAGTGGGGGAGAGAGAAGAAAACAAAATATTATTATTGATAACACAGTTCATAATCAGGTTGAAGTGAAAATGCCACTCAAATTTTCACCAAGCTAAAAATCACCAAATTCATTGAGTAGTTCAGTAACCAGGAATCATCCAAAAATACTCAATGCAGAGTCAAGTTTTACTAATTCACTTATACAGTTCTGAATATTACTAAAACTTTATGATTGTTGCTTCACAGAGAATTACCACCCAGCTATTAAAACCAAGGCATCTTTTTCTGAAAAAAAATAAATAAATAGGTAAAAGCATACAGCCAACAGATCTTACTGTAACCACTTGAAAAAAAATTAACAAATAGGTTAAATCCGTTAATACTCCAATGCAATTTTCTTACCATATTAAGATATCAAAACATCATCACCTAAATAGGAGGATTTTTATAGAAGCTGAAGTAAATCATCCTTCAAGAGAAAACTGTACGCATACAAGTCTGATGCACTTATTTAAGGAAAATTATGTTTTTTTTGTGAGAAGTCATTCCAATGGCACATTATAACAAGTCCAAATGTCTTAGATAAATGATTAAAAAATGGATATGGTAACCAGTGTTCTAAAAATCTCTGTCTAGGTCCGCCTAGGCCCCGCCGCCTAGGCCCAAGGCAGCAAAAAAATTCCTCCAGGGGCCTAGGCGGAGAGTTTTTATTTATTTTAATAACTATCTAAATCAGATCTTGATATATTTATTTTTCTAATGATTTACCATATTCATAATACAGGTTGTAATATATCAAATCACAACAAGAATTGAACAATATCAAGTCAAAATGGATAATTTTATTATAGTTTTGATTTTTTGAACTTGTACCAACTTCAAATTATATAAATTATGATACATTTGTAATATTTAGTTTAATTCAATATAATTCTTCAATTTATGTTTAAGTTTCTTAAATTTTAATATTGAATTAAATTCTTGAAATTTTAAATTTTATTATTTAATAGAAATCTTATTTATGAATAAAACTAATACGTTAAAAATATGTTTGAACTTTGAACAATTGCATGTTTGTGTTTGACCTTTGACATTAGCAATATGAATATGTGTTTGAACTTTAAGCAAATGTCTTTATTATCTTTATTATAGATTGTTTTGCATTATATTATTATTTTGTTTGAATAAATTTAAGATAAAATATTAAAATTGGCTTGAAATAAAAAATCCCGCCTAGGCTCCCCTCGGCCGCCCGCCTTCCGCCTAGCGCCTTTTAGAACATTGATGGTAACAATGGTTATGCAATCTATCCCGAACATATAATTTCTGGTTGACCATGAACTTACTCTTTCTCAAAGCAAAAGATACTGAAATCACTAGTATATACCCTGTTCAAGACAATTCCTATATTTTGGTTGATTAATTCATACAAACATTAATTCCACCATGTAATTGGAAGGTAATGCATACGTAGATATATAAGACATGATGGATGTATACATAAGAAACAAACCTGAGAAACAATTTTTCGGATCTGAGGTTCAAATCCCATATCAAGCATACGATCAGCCTCATCCAACACAAGATATGTGACCCTTCGCAAGTTTGTATGATGAGTTTCCAACATATCAATTAACCTTCCTGGTGTAGCAATAACGATTTCAACACCTAAGGCAAAATTTATGATGATGACGTTATCATGGTGTTAATTACCATCAGGATGATGGTGATACTTGATAGTAAGAAATAGAAGAGGAAGCACTAGGGTATACCCGTTTTATGAACATCACCATACAGTAGTAAAGTCATCTTGAGCTTATCACCACCTACCTTTCTGGAGATCACGAACTTGGGGTCCTTTTGGAACCCCACCATATATGCAAGTATTTTTAATCCTTGATGACGCACCAAATTTAGTAGCTTCTTGTTGTATCTGAACAGCAAGTTCACGAGTTGGAGCTAAAACTAGAACAATTGGACCATCACCAGGAGCTGAGAATATAAAGTGGATGTCAAGGATTTATTCCATCTCAGTGAACACAAAGGAAATAAATAAAAGGACAACCGTGAATACAAAAGCATAAAGATACAATTAAAAATAAACTATACACCTAAAAAAGGCTGTGCATTAACATGGACAATTGCAGGCAGTAGGTATGCAAGTGTCTTTCCAGATCCTGTTTCAGCGATTCCAATGAGATCGCGCCCCTTTAAAGCCATTGGCCATCCTTGAGCTTGAATAGCTGTAGGTTCAGAAAAGCCGGCCTTTTCAATCTCTTGCATTACATAATCTGCAGTCAGATAATAACAATCAATTACTTAATATCAAACAAAACAATAAAACCATAACTCTAGGACAGTGATCAAATGAACAAATCATATCCAGAATTACCAGATACTCTCATAGACCTATCCAGAATTACCAGATACTCTCATAGACCTAACGTACCACGTATTGATACTTGTGCATCCAAACAAGGGTACTCTTACGTACCAATAATTTAAATTTAACGTACCGAAAAATTTCTTTATTGTTTAACTATAATTGCACAAATATCGATATTATAACTTGGTATTAATTGTTCAAACATTACAGTTATACTAAAATATTTATAAAACAATCAACTGTTGATTTAACTAAAAATCTTCTATAAAACTTAAGTTTATTACATTTAGATTTTAAGACAAATCCTAACTATAAGAACATATATAAATATACCCCTAATGTATCGCGTTTTAGCTATGTAGCGTACAATGTTCAAAAAAGCGGGAGGCAGGCGGGCGGAAGCCTAGCGCCTAAGGGGCTTAGGAGGAATTTTTTATTTTAAGCCAATTTTAATATTTTATCTTATATTTATTCAAACAAGACAATAATATAAATCAAAACAATCTATAATAAAGATAATAAAGATAATAAAGGCCTTTACTTAAAATTCAAACATAATATCCATATTGCCAATGTCAAAAGTTCAAACACAAACATGCAATTGTTCAAAGTTTAAACACAAACAAATAATCAAAAATACAAACTAATAGTCCTCATCTCCATATCCCTCTATATCTCTAACTCTTTTTCTCCATATCCCTCCAAAAAAATGTCTCCATCGGACTCATACTCATACTCATACTCCTCATCTCCCTCTTCCTTGTCAGACAAAAAATCTTCATCTTAGAGTTCTCTTACTCCAACATTTTTATAGCTTCTCCTAAGCTCTAGCACGCTATCCGCTCTAAATGCTTCACCAACCGCCTCCCAAGATTGTAATATCTTTTTATTATAAAATTAATATTAATTTCTTAAAAATCAATTTGAGATATTTTTAAATTTAAATAAATGTTATTTTTAAAAATTAGTGTGAAGTTTATTGAATGAGACATTTGATATTATTAATTATGAAATTATTTTTATTTGTGTAATCTTCAAAATTGAGCACTTAAAGAAAATGACAAATACCATATGCTAAGTATGGCTAACATTTCTTTAATATATTAGTTTTATTCATAAACAAGATTGCTATTAAATAATAAAATTTAAAATTTTTCAATTCAATATTAAAACTTAAAAAACTAAACATAAATTTAATAATTATATTAAATTAAACTAAATATTACAAATGTATCATCATTTATAATTAATTTAAAATTGGTACAAGTTCAAAAATTATAACTATAATAAAATTATCCATTTTGACTTGATCTTGTTCACTTCTTGTTGTGATTTGATATGCTACAACCTGCATTATGAATATGGTAAATCATTAAAATATATATATATATATATATATATATATATCAAGATATGGTTTGGGTAGTTATTATAATTTTAAAAAAAACTCTCCGCCTTACCCGCCTAGGCCCCGCCTTGTCTGCCTAGGCCCACCTTATCTGCCTAGGCCTGTCTTTCCCGTCTGTTTGTCTAAACCGCCTAATTTCCTGGAGGGATTTTTTGTCATCTTGGACCTAAGTGAGGCACCAGGGGGGCCTAGCGCCTAGGCGACCGCCTAGACCGCTTTTTAGAACACTGGTAGCGTATCGTGTATCCATATTTGTACCATGTGTCTTGTCGTGCAGCGTTTGTGTGTATCTTGAATTCACATCCAACGATATATGTTTATCGTCAAATGTGATATTACATAGACAGTGAAAATACAATCTATTAGTTTCTGCAGTACTGTATAGAGTGGACATGGTACATACTATATAAAATGCATCCATAATCCATATATAGCATTACTAAAAACCCCACTTAGCAGTACCTTACAGTATTCCGACGGGCAATAGAGATAGGGTCAATGATGCATTTACATGAAACAGTTATTTTTTATATAATGGAAAAATAAAAAAAATCCCCTCCCCAGTAAAAAAAATACACAAAGCATACATGAGAAAATACTTAAAAGGGGAGAGAGAAGCATGAGACAGAAATAGAATTGAAATGATGAAATACAAGAGAGAATACTGCAAGGGGGGATGAAGCATCAGACAGAAAGAGAGAATGGAAACAATGAAGCAATGGCTTCACACCTGAAGAAAAGAAGATGAATTGAAGAAGAGAAAAAAGAGGATAAATCCAGGGGAGGAGCATGGAGAAAGGAAGGTTGAAAGAAACAGGGAGAATAAGGAGAAACGAGTCCTATAATATCCCCACATGGTATGCTAGGAAACCAACTACAACACATAAAAATATAACATCAATCCTTAAGTTGTGTGTTGTAGAACACCACATTAAGCATCTGTCTCATATTCTTACGAAGTAAAGTCATCCAAGGGATCAAATAATTCTGTTAACCATGAATGGATGCATACTAAGTCAAAGCCGCTTTTGGCATATAAATTGTATAGGGCAAGTATTCTAACTCAACTTAAGCTAAAAAATATAGTACTATCTAGTTCTAGGGGACAAATTCATCTCTTAGGAGTTTAAAACATCTAGCTCAAGTGCTTCAATTCCTTGATTCCCTCATTTATGTGTTTGTTATATAATTATTTAGTACATAAGAAAACAAAGGCTGGTGAGATAATATTTACAACCATGATTTTTCAAAGGCCCCAGCCCGTCAATTCTTTTGCACCATGGTTTTCATCATTTGACTGTAGGCCCTTTCAGTTTCCCCCCATATAAGAAGCCAGTTGAATTAAGATTCATGACTCAGCAAGTCAGCATGAGTCTGTATGTACACTAACATTTTCTTTCTTAGTTATATAGCCCAAGGAAGCTCCGGGGGAGGGGCAACTTCAGATAGATTCCTAAAGGATGGTACTGATAGTTTATGGATACCCAGTGACATGGCAAGGATGGTAGGTGACCACTGTTAAATGTGTGGTACAGAGAAACAAGTAACTACAGCATACAAAACAAACTCAATAAGGACATTTCTTGAATCTTGATATATGAAGAAGGAATATTTGTGGATGAAGCTGGTTAGAAAACAGGGGGGACTAGTTAGAGTTGCGAGCCAAAGACTGAGGTTATAAAAAGGGATTGAAATACTTCTCTAAAATTCATTTTCTTAAACATGGAACAGTGTGAAATACTCCCTCCGTTCCAAATTAAAAAAATATCGTTGACTTTTGAAAGTCAATTTGAAGTCTTTTCAAACTAAAAATTGAGATGATTCATTAAAATTATGAAACAATAAATCTTATAATGAGTAGTACTTTTTAGATAGTTTACAATATCCATCATTGTATTAGAAAAAAACTAAAGAAATTCATGTTAATTTTAAGTTTGAAAATATCTTAAGTTGACTTTAAATATCAATAATGATCTTATATTTTGAAACGGATGGAGTATTAATTTTCTACTAGTGTGGTCCTGCTTCAAATTATAGTGCCCCAATAAACCCAAAGAATATAAAAAGGCAAAAGACAAAATATCTTCTAATTAATTAATAAAGTAACCACATCAATGCCAACCAAAGGCCTACTAATAAGGTCAAATAGTAAAGGCCGAGTATACCTATGCTTTAAGTTTCCCTGTAGAGATTTTTCTTTTTCTGGTACCAACTAGTATATTTATCATCTCGTTTTATTTTCTAGATGAAAGCGCTTTTGTCAAGAAGGGGATGCACTAATCCACCTTCACTTCCTCTTCCAATTGTTTCAAATAAGATAAAACATAGTATTTAAAAACGGAGATGCAATACAATTTTTCATATAATATATGATCCTCAATTGTTAGGCAACTAGGTACAAAGTGCAAATCTTAACAGAATGTCAAAGTAACAGCAAAATTACCAACTGAGCAACCAATTCTAATTGATTGATATCCCTCACAACACCAGACCATGATAAAGCAAAAGGCCAAAACAGTGTAGCTATTAGAAAAGCGGGGTAAGGGTAGGGGAAGACTTCATAAACAATGTCCTCAAGTTCAACATTACTAGAGAAAATTTTTCTCCTTTTTGCAACTAGAAAAGCATTTCAACTCAATATACCTGGAAAGCGTACATCGCGGAAAGTTTTAATAGGTTTTGGCACATCCCGACCTTCAACAGTAATTTCTCGCCGCCGCCGATATTCCTCTACATCATTCTCTGACATAGCAGAAATTGCTGACGACTCCACATAGAAATTCTTCTCAAACGGAGTCAATCCATCCAAATCTAACTTACGTGGCAACTCTGCACCATCAAAGTCAACCCTCCTGCCGGAGGATGAACGAGGTCCACCATAACCCGAACCCCCACCAAACCCTGAATCACTGGTAAAACAACAAAGTTATGTTATACCATGACAAACTCAAACACAATGGGACAAAAACTGATAATATGTGTTACTATGCTTATCAACAGGGCTCAAACCCTCTAAAACACAAACTTACATACAATCAACTACTTTCTATCAAGATGGACATTTGTCATTGTGGTCATGCTGCATACGGTATTTCAAGGCAATTTTACACTGAAAACATTCAGTTTTTATAGTAAAACAGACAAACCCCCTCACCTTTGTGTAATGACTCAGACCTCTCTGGCTCTCTTGTTGAAACTATAACGTCAGTGAGCAAATAATAAATAATTATGCCAAAAAACACCCTTTAATTGACTCAATCAATAACATTCACAATGATTTAAATAATCTAATATAAATGAGTGGAATATGAACTTCTGTTATCTTGGGAACCCAGCAAGAGGAACATTAATATCATTTTACAAAAGATATAGATGACAACTGACTAACTGTGGGGGTCCAACAATAATTCATCCTTTATTAGTATAAGTATTGCCTTACAGAACTCAAACAATAACAAGGATATGAACTTGGATACATCAACATACTACATACAAACAGAAACCAATAATTCACAACAATTAATGAAGATAAATTTGACCAAAGTGAAACAAAACTTTAATTAATTAATCATTGTGGTCATGATACAAAACTCAAACCCTAAACAAAATGCACCCTTGTATATGACCGACATTCAGCATACAAATATAGCCCGTAAATTCACACTTGCTGAAGATAAATTCACACTTGTATATGAACTTTGATTTCACTAATCCTCGTGGCCCAGCTTAAACCCTAAATAACTGCAACTAGCATGCAATAAACTATATATACAAATACGTAAAAGCATGTATGTATAGATGGGGAAAAAATAACAGTGGGACGTATTTATTTGAGCTAGGGTTACCTTCTGCGGTCACGATACGAAGCGGGGTCACCAGAACAGCTGTCGTATCGACTCATGTTGTGAGTTTGAACTGGAAGGAAGATCTTTACACTTTTGCAGACCATACACAGTCAGGACTACAAAACTGGGACGACGAGAAGTGTCTGTTTACTCACCGTCCTTTTTCTTTCGTGTTTTGTGACTTGGCAATAGCCAATAGGTGAACATAGGCCCGACGTGGCCGGCCCAGCCCGTGAATGTTGACCGGCCCTTTACCCTAACGCTCCTAAACAATGCTATTTATTCTTTCTTAATGTCATCCTAAAATGCCTAGTTGTTTTTGAAGGGCTTATATATTAGAGTCCTCCTATATATATTACGAAACTAAAATGTCTAGTTGGTTGTGACCATATCGTATTATAGTCCAGCCTTCTCATAATTTTTGTTTTATTTTGTCCCTATTTAGAAAGGTCATCAACTGGCCTTACAATTATTTTAGTCAATTGGGTTAATGTTTGTTTGGGTTTATATAGTGTTTGAAGCTAAGTTCTTCTCTTAGAGCTGTTTGATTATATAGTTTATAAATATTTATGTTCAGTTTGGAATAAAATTATTTACGTTTTGTTCTGTTAAGAACAAAAAAAAATTATTGCTTTAATTAAAAATAAAGGATGCCCCAGGACGGAGCATCCTAAGTTTCTTAAGTATTTTTCACACACCTTGTTCATTTTAAACTTTTATTATCTATTGGGGCATAGTTTTGTGGGCCCGATGGATTTGGTGGGATTCATCCCACGTGGCGAAAATTTTCCGCATGGGTATATTTGAGTGAGGAGTTTGACTTTTATGAGGTCTTCAGTATTGTTCTTATTTGACTTTTAACTCCTAAGGAAACATTCTGAATTTGTTTTGACTTCCCTGATTTAAAGAGATTGAGTTTTAGCCATACATAGTAACTGACGTAATAAGGAGTCTTATTCCTACCCGGGGACAGGCTTAGGAAGTGGTGTGAAAAAGTTATAAATACACGGTTGATACCCTAATTCATGGGTAATAACAAGACTATGTTTATTACGAGTGCTAAAGCATTTATGTGTCTCTATTGTTAACCTATCATCCATCATGTACTTATTCTCACACCGGAGCTATCTCCGACGGTCCCGACCGTCAAGCTCTTCAGTGTGTTTGTTCGTTTTTGTGCATAATTTGACACATTAATTTAGTGATTGAGCGCGCATACATGTTTTGGCGTTAATATGTATAGTTAGATAATGTATGAAATAAATATGGTTCTGTTTCCCATTAATTATGATACTCCATTTCCATTATATATGTCGTTTCAGATATAAAAAAATTCTCATAATATTATATATATATATATATATATCTAGGAGAAAAAATTAATCATTTCTTATTTTGTCCCTAAAAATAGATTAATTGAGAGATAGAGGATAAATATAATAATTAATGTATGGATAGTAATAAAATTTCAAACCAACATTAATTACCTAATGTGACGCCCCCAAAATAGGTTTACAACACCCATTTTGAGTAAATCGATAACATAATCTGAAAAAACAACTACAACTTTATTAATCTGACATAAAAGCGTGAGTTTAAATACAAATATTGTCTTACAAACAATATCAACACTCAAATAAGTCCCATTACAATTATTGATATATTATTTTACAAAATAGTGAGGACTACTAAAATAACTTTCTAAGACCTTCATTCCATTTTGAAACTAGTACTCATTGCGTACATTCTCGCTTCACGAGAAGAAAAATGGAACAAAAAAGAAAAAGGGTGAGCTCAACTAGCCCGGGAAAGAATATTATGACTAAGATAATATAGAACAAATTATCGTTAGTCTTGACGAGGAAAAATCGATAGAATATAATAGGCAACAAGTTTTGGATCAATATTCAGCGTGAAAATAATAATTCATAGAAGAGTTACGTGAGAGAATGAAATCTACTAATATTTATGAATTTAAAAGTCCATCATCGATATTTTATCCTGTAACATCAATCGATATACATCTTGAATCAAATATTTATCTTTGCTTTCTGGGCGAAGATATTCATCGATTAAGTAAGTGTTCATCTCAACTTTGTACATCTTTGCACTACGGCCAAAGATATTCATAAGAAAATCAATCATCTTTGCACTCTAAATTTAAAGATATTTAGTAATATCATCATTTAGAATGAGGATGATGAAAAATATTTTAAAGAAAACGAATCGAGTGAAACAAAAGAACAAATATTAAGGATTCGTACTTTAAACAGTCCAAGTTCAAAAATACTTCATAAATAACCATAGTGAAGTAAAAATCAAGAATGATCAAAACATGGATACAATCAAATCTAGTATCCATAATAGATATTTTGAAAAAAAACAAAATTTTTTTTTTTAATGAATAGTCTTAGTGTATCGTGAATGATATAGAATGAAATAGTATCGTGAATAGTAACTCCGACACTAAAAGACAAGAATTTCACAAGAAAAATCTTACCAATAATCCGACATAATGATATTAGAAGAAATAATATCATTTTAAAAAAAATATAACATCCCTTACCTTGAAAAGAATAGTACTTACTTTTGGAATATCGGATATAATCTTTGAAGGAACTTGCAGCAGATATAGCAACACTCAAAGTATCAAAATACTCACAAGAATACGCTCGATAATATAGAGAGAAAACTTGGAGTTTAGTGTGATTTTTAATTATAACCTAAGCAGCACCTATTTATGGGAAAATGCTTAGAACACAAAAGTAGAAAATTTAATATAATATTAATATTTATTTAAAAAAAGACATCACTTAAACTTGGAAAATCTATTTCAGCACATTTACCTCATAAGTGGGGCACACCAACCTTAACAAAAATGTTTTTATTAAAAAAAATATTTAAAACTTCAAAAATCAATTATTCTGAAACTTTGGAACTTCAATAATTCATAATAAATAGCCATTTTATCAGAAAAATTCAAACCTTATATCTTTTCCATAGGAAATTCCATTCTCTACAACTTTGTAAGTTTAAGTTTTCCAAATTCAAGCGAGAAATTGGCCAAGAAATCCTGAAGCAGACGATTTTACATCTTATAATCAAATTTCGGTCGAGAAATGGGGTCCACAAACATGTTTAACATGTTTTTAACATTTTTAATAACAAAAATACTCTTCCTCCTCATATATTCATATATCCCACATTCATTGTAAAAAATATCACCATTATTATATTATTAAAATATAATAATATATTTAAATAAATTATTTATCGAGAAAAGATAAAATATCAATTTTCAACAATTGTCACTTTAAAATTTTCTCCATCTATATCCACATAAAATGAATATTTTTCTTATCATATAAATCAATAATTAATTATTCATAAATAATATTCTGAGAATCACAATCTTGTGATGAGTGTAGTTCAGGAAGAGGGCTTTTCGATAAGGATTTCTCTCTTCTTGGCGCATGATTAGGTGACCAAACCTCTCCTTAGACAGAACTTTCTAGACATTGCCAATAATGTTATCTAATAATATTATTCAAATAATATGAATTATTGATTCGATAATGAAAAATCTTGTGTAGTGACAATTATTGAAACAACAATAATATAAAATATCAGCGTAGCAATTATATGAATCGATAAAATAAAATATTGAACATTAACTCTTTGTAACAATTATTGAGTAGTGCCTTCTTACGTAAGAATCAATAATTAATTGATGCAATCATGTATCTTCTTGTGTTTTAACCAGGGTATTTCAACGATGATACTTGCAGTAATAACTTCTGTAGATTATTTATAAACAACTTATACTTGTCGTTTTCTTCATCGATCGCTTTTCAGTTATGGGGCCCGACACAATTTTTGCGTGTCAAATATAAATATTCCCAAGCGGTAAGAATATTCCACGACCAAACTAATATTCCCAACAACAATGAATATTTTATAACCACTTGCTTATTTGAAATATTTGCGCATTTTACCCATAACTAACCACATTAATCAAATCAACCACTACTATTTCAAAATAATAAATAGAGGAAATTCAATTTCATTAATAATAAGTTGGGGTCTTCTGACCTCCCCTCTTATGAAATTTCGTCCTCGAAATTGGCGTTCGTACTTGGTGTTTGAAAAGGTGAGGATACCTCGCTTTCATTTTAGTTTCAACTCCCGGTCATTTCCTCTATAGCATGGTTCCTCCACAAAACTTTAACTTGTGGTATGACCTTTGTGCGTAGGGACATGCTCTTTCTATCCAAGATCTTGGCGGTACCTCTTCATACGTTAAGTCTTGACTATCTCGTCGGTTCTAACTTCGATAATGTGGTTCGGGTCTTTCACATATTTCTGAAGCATAGATATATGAAAAATATTATGAACACGAGACATACTTGGAGGTAACAGCGAGTCTATAGGCTACATTTCCTACTCGGTCAAGAATCGAAATGGACCGATAAATCGTGGATTGAGCTTTCCTCTCTTCCCGAATCTTGTAACTCCCTTCCATGGGGCGACACCTTGACAATATCATGATTCCCGATACTAAATTTCACGTCCTTTCGATGAAGATCCACGTAACTCTTTTGTCGATCTTGTCTTGGTTTGTATCGTTGTCGAATCATTTGGATCTTTTTGGTAGTAATCTGTACCGACTCTGGTCCCAACAATATTGCTTCACCCACCTCATCCCAACATCTTTGGAAGCGACACTTTCTTCCATCTAATGCTTGAATGGAGCTACCTATACTTGCACGATAAGCTTTGTTGTTGTAGGAGAATTCCACCGATGGTAAATACTTATCCAACTCCTTTGAAGTTTAGGACCACGAGTCTTAATAGATCTTGAGAGTTTGAATAGTCCTCTCTGATTGTCCGTCGGTTTGAGGATGGTATCTTTGAATTGAATAAATAAATCCGTGCCCGTAGCTTTTTGCAAACTAACCCAAAATCGTGAAGTGAATCTTGGATCACGATCCGAAACTATGGATCTTGGCATGCCATGCAATATCACCATCTCATTTACATACATATGAGCAAGGCGTTCGAGGAATAAGTCTCCGTGTATCAAGAAATGAAAGCGAGACTTAGTTAATCTATCAATGATAACCCAAATAGCATTTATACCTTGAGAAGCCGTGGGAAGACCCGTAACAAAATCCATGGTAATGTGTTTCCACTTCCATTTTGGAATCTCAAGTGGTTGTAATGGACCCTTAGGCACTTGATGCTCGCGCTTTACGTTGACAAGTTAAACACCTCGAGATAAACTTTCTGATCTCTCTTTTCGTATTGTTCCACCAAAATGTATGTCGAATATCACGATACATTTTGGTACTTCGAGATGGATTGCAAATGGTGTATTGTGTGCCTCCATCGTGATCTTGTACTTCAAATCGAGTCGTTAGGAACACAAAGTGCGGAGTGGACTCGAAGTATTCATTCTTCATCGATTCTTGCTTACGGAATAACACCTTCTTGTACTTTCTTCTTTCATACGCATCGACTCAAGATTTCAAGATTACGGTGGCTTGAAGCGACCTTAACTTTTTCTATTAAAGTTGGCTCTATGTGTATACTTGACATCATCGCTTTTCGTTCTCGCGTATATGATCTTCTACTCAGCGCGTCAATTACCACGTTCACTTTTCGGGATGGTATTGAATGGTGTGGTCGTAATCTTTCAACGGCTCGAGCCAGCGTCGTTTTGCCGCGTGTTGAGTTCCTTTGAGTGAAGAAATATTTGAGGCTTTTATGGTGTGAATATATCTCCACTTTCTCCCCGTATAGATAGTGCCTCCGGATCTTAAGCTTGAAAGCTAATTGCTTGCTTGACTCTAGATCATGAGTAGGATAATTCCTCTCATATTCTTTAAGTTGTCATGAGGCATAGGCTATGACTTCCCCACGTTGCATGAGAACACATCCTAACCCTTTGCGAAGCATCGTTGTAGATAACAAATCCATCGAGAACCGGATGGTATTGTCGAGCAGTGTTAGAAATAAGTCTCCTCTTAAGCTCTTGGAAACTCTTCTCGCATTCCTCGCTCCTTGCAAATTTTGTATCCTTAGAGTTAATTTGAGTTAAAGGAGTAGCGATTCGAGAAAATCCTTCCACGAATCTTCGATAATAACCGGCTAAGCCCGAGAAAGCTTCGTCTCGGATCACAAACTTGGTTGCTCCGACTTTGTATTGCTTTAATCTTGGCGGGTCGAGCGGATATTCCATGTTTTAACACCACGTGCCCGAGGAATGCTACTTCCTCGAGCGAACTCGCATTTTTTCAACTTGGCATATAGCTTGTTTTCACGAAGCCTTTGGAGTACCGACTTCAAATGGTGCTCATGATCTTCACGACTTTTGGAATATATGAGGATGTCATCGATAAAACGACAACGAATTGATCAAATATTCCTTGAATATTTGGTTCATCATATCCATGAAAAAAGCGCATGAGCATTAGTCGATCAAAAGACATTACTAAGAATTCATAATGCCGTCTTAGGAGTTACGAAGGCGGTCTTTGGAATATCCTCGATTCTAATCTTCTTGATGATATCGAGCGAAGATCGATCTTTGAAAAGAATTGTGCTCCTTATGGCTGGTCGAAACAGGTCATCAATACGAGGTGGCGGATACCTATTCTTGATGGTGACATGGTTCGATTCCGATAGTCGATATAAAGTCGCATACTCCCGTCTTTCTTCTTTACAAATAAAGCAGGAGCACCCCGAGGAGATGTACTGGGGCCAGAATGAAAGCCGATATCCAACATGACTCACGTAGTTGGACCTTTAACTCCGTGATCATCTCGTTTGAGTTCCTCGCATTTTGACCCGATCACGACAAAGCGCTCTTCAGGAGGCAGTTGACTTTGACTTTTACGAGACAACCTTTTGAGTCACCCATCCCATTGGACTTGGTTTTTTCTTCTGCGTCTGATCCGGCGATATGTCCTTCTTTTCCATAATTATAACATACCTTGAATTGTTGTGGGCGGTTTGGTGATATGTCCCTCTTTTCCACATTTATAGCATCTGATTGGTGGTCGTTCTCCTCCCTTAGAACCGATTCTTTCTTTGGTCTTTGGCGTCTTCGCATTATCATTGTTGAATCTCTCTTTTTAAAATTTCCCCCAGGCTCGCTTCTTCTATTTTTATGGCCATGATTACCACGGAGTAGTTCTACCGCTTTGTCCAAGTATTTTTCTTTCTCATTTGGTTATCGTTGTTACGATATTTGTTGTCACCGGTATGATCTGGTTGTGGTCCCTCGATTGAGCGTACTCGTTATCTCGCTCTAATAATTGAGCCGTGTTGACAACATCTGAATAAAGTGAAAATTTATGAGATATTGGCGTATCTGGGTTTCAAACCTCTCGAAACATCCGCGTCATACGTTCCTCATTCTCCACCGAATGAGGTCTGAACACGGATAACTCTGCAAACTTAGCCTCGTCTTTGGGACACCGTCGTGTTGTTTTGTTCGATCTAATAAACTCCACTTCCTTCGTATGATGAATACTTTTAGGAAAGTACTTGTCATTGAACAATTTGAAAGCGTCTCCCAGAGACATCTTTGAGTGAAATTTGGATGGAGTGCGCTTCACTGATTCCCACCGATGTCTGCCTCATTACGGAACATAAAGGTGGCGAATGGAACCTATACGCTTCTCCGTGCATCTAAGACATCGAATATCTTGGTAATTTGTTTGACCAGCGTTTACGCTTTAATCGGATCGGCTTTTCCCGAATTACGGTGGTCCCGACTCTTTGAAGCTGCTTGTTTTTGTGACAAAGCGTGCGTTGTTATCATTTCCACTGTATTTTGTGCACGAGTCTCCTCGTTTGATTTTGCATGAAGCTGCAAAAAGCTTCTAAATATTCCGTCGTTCATCATCATCTTTGGTGGTGTTGTTCACGGGAGGAACATTGTCGACTGTTGTTGCGTTCTCCTCGTTGGTGGGTAAAGGTGTCTCCACGGTCTCATTTACTCCATTGTTAACATTCTCGGTTCGACATTCTCAAATACGCCATAAAACAAGGGTTAATTAAAGAAATCAACGTATCACATAATATCCCTATATCTTGACCGACCAACAAATAAGCTTAGGTAGGACACCTTTAGCGAAGGATTTACTCGTCTCTCCCCTCTAGTTATATTCCCAGATCTCGCTTGAAAGATCATATCCTAAGCTACGATACCATTTGTGGCGCCCCCCAAAATAGGTTTCTGACACCCATTACGAGTAAATCGATAACATGATGCGAAATAACTACAACTTTTTAATGTTGACATAAAAAAGCTGTGAGTTTAAATACAAATATTATCTTACAGACAATATCAACACTCAAATAAGTCCTCATTATAATTATTGATATATTATTTTACAAAATGGTGAGGACTACTAAAATAACTTTCTAAACCTCCATTCCATACCCCAGTTTAGTACCATTACATTCTCGCCTCACGAGAAGAAAAATGGAATAAAAAGAAAAAAGGGTGAGCTCAACTAGTCCGGTAAAGAATATTATGACTAAGATAATATAGAAAAAATTATCGTTAGTCTTGACGAGGAAAAATCGATAGAATATAATGAATGACAAGTTTCGGATCAATATTCAGCAGTGAAAATAATAATTCATAGAAGAGTTCGTAGAGAATGAAATCTACTAATATCTATGAATTTAAAAGTCCATCATCGATATTTTATCCACTGTAACATCAATCGATATACTTCTTGAATCAAATATTCATCTTTTTGCTACTGGGCGAAAGATATTCATCGATTAGTTCGTATTCATCTCGACACGTGTACATCTTTACACTACGGGCCAAAGATATTCATAAGAAAATCAATCATCTTTGCACTACTGGGCCAAAGATATTTAGTAATATCATCATTTAGGGTGAGGATGATGAAAAATATTTTAAAGAAAAGCGAATCGATTGAAACAAAAGAACAAATATTAAGGATTAAGTACTTTAAACAATCAAGTTCAAAAATACTTCATAAATAACCATAGTGAAGTAAAATTCAAGAATGATCAAAACATGGATCAATCAAAGTTAGTATCCATAATCGATATTTTAAAAAAAAAACAAAAAATTTAATTTTTACGTGAATAGTGTAGTATTCGTGAATAGTGTAAGTATCGTGAATAGTCAGTATATCGTGAATAGTAACTCCGCCATTAAAAGACAAGAATTTCACAATTAGAAAAATCTTACCAATAATCCGGCGTAATGATATTAGAAGAAATAATATCATTTTTAAAAAAATATAACATCCCTTACCTCGAAAAGAATAGTACTTACAATTTGGAATATCGGATATATATTTGAAGAAACTTGCTTATATATACTTGACACTCAAAGTATCAAAATACTCACAAGAATCGCTCGATAATATAGAGAGAAAACTTGAGTTTACGGTGTGATTTTCAATTCTAACCTAAGCACACCTATTTATAGGAAAATGCTTAGAACACCAAAGTAGAAAATTTAATATAATATTAATATTTATAAAATAAATTAAATACACAAACTTGGAAAATCTATTTCAGCACATTTACCTCATAAGTGGGGCACACCAAAACTTAACAAAAGCGTTTTTATTAAAATATATATTTAAAACTTCAAAAATCAATTATTACGAAACTTGAACTTGATAATTCATAATAAATAGCCCTTTTATCAAAAAAATTCGAACCTTATATCTTTTCCATAGGAAATTCCATTCTCAATAACTTTTTTAAGTTTAAATTTTTCAAATTTCAAGCGAGAAATTGGTGAAATCCTGAAGCAGACGATTTTACATCTTTATATTCAAATTTCGGTCGAGAAATGGGGTCCTGAAACATGTTTAACATGTTTTTAATATTTATTGAAACAAAAAATACTCTTCCTCCTCATATATTCATATATCCCACATTCATTTTAAAAATATCACCATTATTATATTATTAAAATATAATAATATATTTAAATAAATTATTTATAAGAAAAGATAAAATATCAATTTTTCAACAATTGTCACTTTAAAATTTTCTCCATCTATATCCACATAAAATGAATATTTTCTTTATCATATAAATCGATAATTAATTATTCATAAATAATATTACGAGAATCCTGATATTGACACCGGTAGTTCAAGGAAAGGGGCTTTCGATAAGGATTTCTCTTATTGGCGCCATGATTAGGTGACCAAACCTCTCCTTAGACGCGAACTTTCTAGACATTGCCAATAATGTTATCTAATAATATTATTCAAATAATATGAATTATTGATTTGATAATAAAAAATCTTGTGTAGTGACAATTATTGAAACAACAATAATATAAAATATCAGCGTAGCAATTATAGAATCGATAAAATAAAATATTGAACAATAATTACTTGTAACAATTATTGAGTAGTGCCTTCTTACGTAAGAATCGATAATTGGTGCAATACAGGTAATCTTCTTATGTTTTAACCACCGGGTATTCCAAGCGATATTAATGGTAACAACTTCTGGTAGTTATTTATAAAAAACTTATACTTGTCGTTTTCTTCATCGATTAAGCTTTTTCAGTTATGGGGCCCACACAAAAGGCTTGTCAGTCGTAATACGAATATTCTCCGACGGTAAGAATATTCCACGACCAAACTAATATTCTCCGACAACAATAAATATTTTATAGCTACTTGCTTATTTGAAATATTTGCGCATTTTACCCATAACTAACCACATTAATCAAATCAACCCTTACTATTTCAAAATAATAAATAGAGAAAATTCAATTTCATTAATAATAAGTTGGGGTCTTACACCTAACATTAAAATTAACGAGCCTTCTTAATATGTGTAATTATATCTTAAAAGACATATATAATAGAAAGGATTGAGTAGTACTCCCTTCATCTCATTATATCTGTCGTTCTAGGATGTTTCACTTAGATTAAGAATAGATACAATTTAACCATTTTATCCTTAATTAATACTTTGATCTTATTTAATTCTCCATTTGTTCCTCTTTCTTCCTCATCTTGTCTCTCTTCTTCTATCTGTTCTTCTGTCTGTTCATCTCCCCTTAGGAATAAACGGCATGGCCCCACCATGATCGCCGACGGAGAGGGGGAGGAAAATTGGGGTGGCGGTGGTGGTCACATGGTGGTAGTCTTGAGTAGAAGGGCCAAATATGGAAACGACGGAGGTGGGGCGGGAGCACTTGGCATTCTTTCGGCTACCGCCGCTAATGGGGATGTTGCGGAGGGTGCCGTCGTGGGTCCGATGTCGTGGCGGCGGGGTTTCAATTTGTGAAAATGGCCAGTAGAAGGCGGTTATATCTGGAGACGACGGTGGTGGCGGTTGGGACCTCTTCTATAAAATCTGTTCATCTCCATCCCACATCCTCTACAAACTTTTCTCTCTACCTCTTATACCTCCTCTCTCTCTCTGAAACTTTCTCACTCTATCTTCTCTCTCATCTCAATCACAATGTTAAAGATGAAGCTATTGACTCAAAATCGAAATACGAAAAAGAAACCATGACGAAATCACCTGGTAAATTTATTGGCGAACGTATAGATAAAGATGAAGCTATTCGGCCCTGGCCCCATCGGTATCTCAACAAGGAGAGAGGGACCTCGCTAAATATTGTGGCCGGAGAATCGCCGAAATAAAATAGGAGTCTTCTTCTTCTCTGCACCAACTCTGTTGGACTTTTTAGGAGTTTCTACTGTCTGTTCAATTTGAATTGTTTTTTGAAAACAGAGAAAATAGT
Organism: Panax quinquefolius; assembly: GCA_020205615.1. NCBI lineage: Eukaryota > Viridiplantae > Streptophyta > Magnoliopsida > Apiales > Araliaceae > Panax > Panax quinquefolius. The sequence continues at coordinate 175,151,401 of CM035153.1, forward strand.
ATTAATGGTGGTGGAGAAGGAAGGGTAAAGAAGGAAAAAAATAGGGGAACGTCAAATATTTTGGGGAAACAAACACTCTAAAACGTCAGATATAATGGGATGGAGGGAGTAGTTATTTATGGAGGTTTTAAAAACATAGTATTTTTCTTGCTTTAGCTTCGCTCGACAACAATCATTAATAGATACATGCTTAGAACCCGTGCGGAACGCATACTATCTTTCTTATATATTTCTTATTTTTATCTTCTTTTTATGTGATTGAAATTCATTTCAATTTAGATTAGTTGATTTTACAATTATCTACTAATAATTAAATTGTAGGTTCATCTTTTAGATTATTATTGCTATTATTATCATCTAATTATTATTTTATTTTTTAAGTTTGTTTCATCAAATGACCTCCTAATAAATTTAATAGATGAATATTACATAAATTAAGAATGTGATCAATATCATTAATTGTAATCCATTTGTCTCATAACAAGTATCACAATATTCGAGGGCGGATCAATGACACTAAGTTTTTTACACAATTATTTGACTCTTAGATTTGAACACTCTTAATGGCTAAGATTAAAACTGATTTTTAATTTATAACTAAATAAAAATAAAAACAAAACCTAGAGCTTTTTATCTTCATCTTTTTCATGTCTAAAACTTTAACCTGAAGCTGTCAAACTGTCACCACGATAGAGGAAACCCAAGATGTATCATCCAACTCTCACCTATCTCTAGTATGTTACCATAATATTTGCTTTTATTTTTATTTAGTTATAAATTAAAAATCAGCTTTAATCTTAGCCATTAAAAGTGTTCAAATCTAAGAGTCAAAAAATTATATAAAAAACTTAATGTCATTAATCCGCCCCCTATATATATATAAAGAAAATGTATATACACAGACGCCTATGATGACGGTTTTTTGGGCTATAGCGATGGTTCACCCGTCACTATAACTATTCTCGTCTATGGCGACGGGTCACCTGTCGTCATAGCTCAAAAAAACCGTCGCCATGTACTACACAACTGTGTATATACATATAACTCATATATATATATATATATGGGGCATCCCACTTAGCTCTATAACTTATTCTTCTTTTTCTCAAAATTGTTACTGACGTTATAAAATTCAGCTCACCTATATTTCTCCCTTTAACAAACATACTAGTTAGACAAATGAGGATATAATTTTTAGTAACGAAGCATGAAGAGAGAAGACAAAATGGGGAATTAACTTTTCAAAAAAAATTTAAAAAATAATAATTACAAAGTAAATGAGTATTTTATTATTTTTTTAAAATCATTTTTAACAAGCTTAAAATAGTTTATATATATGTATATGAATATATAAGTAACTAATCATACATGCATACCTAATTTGAATGAAAAACTAATGAAGATATAGGAAGAAAAATAGTCACAATTTGTGACGCCCCCAAAATAGGTATACATCACCTATTCTGAGTCGCCAAATACATGGTACAGAATACAAATACAATCTTAAATATACAAGTTGAACTGTGAGTTTTAATACAAACATTGTCTACTAAACAGTATTCAAACTCAAAATAAGTCCTCAATACATTTATTAACACACTATTTCATAGAATAGTGATGACTACTAATGCTATCATCTGGATCGTCACTCCGTTCCCTGACAAGTCCCTGCTACGTTCTCATTTCCTGAAGAGAACAATGAAAGTAAAAGGGTGAGTAAAAATTATTATGACTAAGATAATGCAGAAAAAATTATCGTTAGCTTTCAACAGTGTTAAACTTATAAAATATAACAAACATCAAGTTTAACTGCAGCGGAACAAGCAATCCATTGAAAGAGTCAAGTAGAGAATAAAATCTACTATCTTTTATGATTTAAAAAGGTTTTTCATCACTTTTATTGCTGAGACTTAGCTTAATAAATAATCCACATCATCCCTGCACTATGGCCAAGGATATTCATTAGTATCACAACCATAAATTATCCATGCACTACGGGCCAAAGATATTCGTGTATTCATCAGTGGTCATGATCATGCCGACAACTGTCCATCAATGCACTACAGGCCAATGAGGACTTTTACCACATCATTTGTAACATTAAGGTCATGATTATACCGAAAAATCCATGGTCATAATCATACCAAGTCCATCTATGCACTACAGGCCACAGATGACTTTCAACAAAATATAAACATAAGGATGATGATAATGATATAAGAATTCAATAAAACAAGTTCAAGAATTAATTTATCGAGAACCAATAACGTCAAATTGTCGACATGATCTTGCTTTGTGGTGTAAAATTCAAGAATGTTCGGAAGAATATTTTCATTGAAAAGATTTGGATGAAGCGCAAATATCGAGGATATTCCACTAATTTCATGGAGTATAAAAGCAAAACTTTAACCAGTTGAGTATAATAATAAATTAAATAACAAAAGAAATCACCGGGCATGCGATAAGCCGCATGCAGACAGGTTATTCAGCGAGAATAATAAATAACGGAACAAGATTGTCGTGCGTGAAAGCCGCGCAGACAGAGATATTTCAACAGAATAATAAATAATGGAACGGTCGTGCGTAAAAGCGCGCGGATAGGATATTCAGCGAGAATAATAAATAATGGAACCGGTCGTGTGTAAGCGCTTGAGGCGAGGATGTTCAACAGAATAATAAAAATGGAATAATGAGAAGAATTTCACCGTGTATGCGAATACTTGTGCATGTATAGGCATGAGTTATTCAACATAATAATAAAAAATGGAATAATAGAAGAATTTCACCATGTATGCGGTACTTAGCATGAAGGCGAGTTATTCAACATAATAATAAATAATGGAATAATGAAGAATTTCACCAAGTATAGGGTAGCAGCGTATCTGAGTTATTCAAATGAATAATAAATAATGTAATAACATAAGTTCTCTTCATGAATCTGAAAGAAATAATACCCCTTACCTTAGAAAGCGAATATAAGAATAGTGAAGTAGCGAGAATATTTTCTTCTTTCTCTCTATAGTTTTTCTCTCTAGAGTTTCGGTGAATTCGTAAGAAATAATGAAGAATGAGTTTATTTATAGGAGAATGGTGAATAGTAATTAATTCATGAGCGGTCCAAATTGATTTACTTTTAAAGGGACGGTCCATATTGATTTACTATGCATTATTAATAAAATATTCTAATAAAACAAAAATTTTTAAATAAAATATAATATATTCTATTTATAATCTAATAAAAGCGAATAACTTTATAAAAGTATTATGTTTTATATAAAAAGATTTTACTATCTGCACTTAACATGAAACCTTTGCAAAAATACTATGCATAATAGAATATTATATATTATATTTATAGTCTAATAAAATAAATAACTTTATAAAAGTATTACATTTTATATAAAAAGATTTTACTATGCAAACACTTATGCAGAAGCCTTTATGCAAATACTATGCGTAATAAAATATAATATATTCTATTTATAATCAAATAAAACAAAACTTTATAAAAAGTTTTTCTGTTTTATATAAAAAGTTTTTTGTTTTATTACATTTATAATAATAATAATAATAATATAAACTTATCATCTTTATTATAATTCACAATATTAATCGATCGAATTAGTCGTTCCCGGAAGGGGCTTTCAATAAGGATTTCTCCTATTATTGGCTTGATTAGGTGATCGAACCTCATCTTGGCGAGAACTTCTAAACATCGTTAATATTGCGAATAATAATATTAATAACTTTGTTATCTCAATTATTGATTTAATAATATATAAAATATCGACAATAATTGAATCAAATAATGTGAGATACTATGCAGCAATTACTTTAGCAATAATTGAACAAAATTGAGTGACATCTCACGTAAGCATCAATAATCAATAATGTGTGCTACTATACAACCACGCGTATTACTGTACTTTTACTACCTAGTAATTCAACAGTTTTAACGGTAAAACTTCCGCCGTTATTTTCATAAAAATATTTTTGTCATTTTTTCTCAATAATAATGATAATTCCGTTGTGGGGTCCACTGATGATTGTACGAATATTTGATATGCGGATATTCCCTGAACCAATCGAATATAATACCACAACTTGCATATTTTGCAAAATTTATAAATATTACCCACAACTATAACATTATATCAAATCCATACCATAATATTAAAAAAAAAAATCAAGAATTTAAATCTTTATTCATAAAATTTGGGATCTCACAATCTCCCCTCCTTATGAAATTTAAGCCCTCAAAATTTACGTACGTACTGGTATCTTAGAAGAGGTGAGGATACCTTGACTTCATTTCATATTCCAACTCTTGAGGTATAACCTTTGAGTGTCGAATATGATCCTTCTTATCCAAGATTTTAACACGTAACTTATCATACGTTAAATTTTCCGCTATCTCGTCTAGTTCTAATTCAATAATGTGGTTGAATTCGTCCCACATATTTATATGTGTCGATACGTGAAAAACGTTATGAACACGCGACATACATGGCGATAAAGCGAGTCTATAGGCCACAGTTCTTACTCGATCAAGGATTTCAAATGGGCCAATAAAATCGAGGGTTGATTCCTCTCTTCATCGACTTTTGCTTCTAGAATAACGCCCTCTTGAACGTTCTTCTTCATATTCATCAGCTCCAGGTGTGTAGTTTGAGCGACTTTAACTTTATCGATTAAAGTCGAATCTAATCGTATATTTGCTATCTTTACGTGGGTTTCTAGAGTCTTTAACTCTATCTTCATCATTTATAAGTTATACGAAATGGGTCTTTGTGTTAACAACATCGCACTCATAAACGCATACGATCTTCTACTCAACGCGTCAACTACTACGTTCGCTCTTCCACGATGATATCGAATGGTATAGTCGTAATCTTCAACCGCTCGAGCCAACGTCTTTGGCGCATTATACGATCATTTTAGGTGAAGAAATATTTGAGAGTTTTTGAAATGGGTTTTGTACTGGGGTCAATACAAAATTCAATTTCACGCTCTAGGGGTAGGCTAAGAAGTCTTCAAGAATACGTCAGGAAATTTATTAACAATAGAAATATCATTCAAAACTGTGACTTTCATCCATGACTTAGATAGTACGTCACATCGATACCTATCAACTTGCCATCGTCATTCACGACGTCGCCTACAAAAAGTCTGGCTTCGGTGCATTACACACAAGGAAGTCAACGATGAAAGGATCAGGGCTCTTTACTTATGGCTTGATATGACAATGATTGACTTTAGTGGTTTGGTTGCTTGAAATCGCATAATAGGTTGGTTAGGAATATGAAAGCTAACAACTTTACGAAAAGCATGATGAGTAGTTAACTAATCGATTCCTAAAATCACATCAAAGACAAGTATTTTCAAAGAAATAAGATCGACAGGTAACGTGAAACTGTCGATTTGAATCAACAAGATTTATAAACAGTGGAGGTAACGAATGTTTCTACTAACGAAGTTTCAACCAATAAGTCAAAGTCTAACTTCTCTGGGGTCAAATTTAAATGTTGAGCGCAAGCAAGAAAGATAAAAGAATAGGTAGAACCGGTATCGAATAAGGTATAGACTTCGTAAGCGTTTATGATTAACTTACCCGTGATAACTTCGTTCGGGTTCCTCGACAAACGCTCTCACTTAAACTACCAGCTTTGACTTGTCTGAAACATCTTTTGGCATCATCATCCCTGTTGGACTTGACTTCACAACACGACAAAATCGAGTTAGGTGACCTTCTCTTCAGTAATTGAAACACGTTTTGGATTGATGCGTACAATTTGGATGGATGTGTCCCTTCTGTCCGCATTTGAAACATACGACCGGTGGTTGTTCTTCTTCCTTTGAAACGGGTGCTGGTGTTGCTGTCTTTCCATCATTATTGAACTTCCTCTTCTTGAAATTTCCATTTCTATTATATTGGCCATGATTACCATCGAAGTAGTTACCATTCTTGGCATGATAATTTCCCCCACGATGGTTATCATTATTCTGATGGTCGTTTCCACCGGTACGATTATTATCGTGTTGTTGCTCGTTATCCTTTGGTTGGGATGGCTCATTATCGCGCTCTAATAACTGAGCCCTATTCACTACATCTGAATACAAACATAATTTGTGAGAAACGAGGTATTGTCGTATATCGGGTTTCAAACCTCTTAGAAATATTCGCGTCATTCGCTTCTCATTATTAACCAAATGGGACGCAAACCGGGACAACTCGGCAAACTTGGCTTCGTACTGCGATACAGTCATGTTGGTTTGCTCCAGCTTGATGAACTCTACCTCTTTCGTGTGACGAATACTTTCGGGAAAGTACTTGTCGTTGAACAATTTTTGGAACTTCTCTCAAGTCATCTTCAGTGCGGCAGGTTGAGTACGTTTTACAGATTCCCACCAGTAATCTGCCTCTGCACGCAACATGAAGGTGGAAAAGGGAATCTTTTGCTCCTCGGAGCATCCCAAGACATTAAATATCTTGCAGATCTGCTTTATCCATGTCTCCGCCTTAAGTGGTTTTGGCTCTCCGAAAAACTCCGGTGGTCCCAGTTCCTTGAACTGTTTAGCGGTGACCGTCAGAGAGTTGCTTAGTGTTTCACACTATATTTTGAGCGAGAGCCACGCTTGCACGATGTTACATGAATTGCATAAAGCCTACGAACAATCCATCGTTAATCATTTGGTCAGTGTTGTTGTTTGCCTGAGGATTGTCGCCTTCCTGATGCACATTATCCTGATTATTGATCTGTGGAGAATCAATGGTCTCCTGTGCTCCATTGCTATTCTCAACATTCTCGGATGTCATTTTTAAATACTGTCACAAAACAAGGGTTAATTGACATATCACATATTATCCCTATACTCTGACCGACCAATTAAATAACAAGTAAACTTAGGTAGGTCATACTAGCGAAGGAATTCCTCGTCTCTCCCCTCCTAGTTCTTATCTCACATCTCAGCCACGGATCATATCCCTAAGCTTTGATACCAACTGTGCCGCCCCCAAAATAAGTATACATCACCTATTTTGAGTCGCCAAATACATGGTACGGAATACAAATACAATCTTAAATATCTGACATGAAGCTGTGAGTTTTAATACAAATATTATCTTCAGGCAGTATTGAACTCAAAATAAGTCCTCAATACATTTATTAACGCACTATTTCATAGAATAGTGATGACTACTAATCTTATCATCTGGACCCAGTCACTCGTTCCCCGACTAGTCCTGCTTTACGTTCTCATTTCTTGAAGTGAACAATGAAAGTAAAAAGGGTGAGCTCAACTAGCCCGATAAAAAATATTATGACAAAGATAATGAGAAAAAATTATCGTTAGCCTTCAATGGTGTTAAATTGATAAAATATAACAAACATCAAGTTTAAGCTAGTGTGAACAAGCAATCCATTAAAAGAGTGAGTAGAGAATAAAATCTACTATCTTTTATGATTTAAAAGGTTTTTCATCACTTTTATCATTTGAGACTCGACAATAAATAATCCACATCATCCCACACACTACTGACCAAAGATATTCATTTAGTATCACGACCACAAATTATCCATGCACTACGGGCCGAGAATATTCGTGTATTCATGATGGTCATGATCATGTCAACAAGCGTCCATCGATGCACTTCGGGCTAATGAGGACTTTTACCACATCATTTGTAACATTACGGTCGTGATTATCTTGAAAATAATCCTGGTCATAATCATACCAAGTACATCTATGCACCATCGGCGTACATATGACTTTCAACATAATATAAACATGAGGATGATGACAATGATATAAGAATTCAATAAAACAAGTTCAAGAATTAATTTATCCGAGGAACCAATAACGTCCAAATTATCAACATGATCTTTGCTTTGTGGTGTAAAATTCAAGAATGCTCGGAAGAATATTTCCATGAAAAGATCTTTAGATGAAGCGCAAATATCGAGGATATTCCACTAATTTCATGGAGTATAAAAGCCAAAACTTTAACCAATTGAGTATAATAAAGAATGGAATAACAAAAGAAATCACCAGCATGCGATAGACAACATGAGACGAGTTATTCCAAGAATAATAAATAACGGAACCGGTCGTATGTAAGCGCGAGACATGGATATTTCAATGAGAATAATAAATAATGGAACCGGTCGTGCGTACGCATTGCAGACATGATATTCAACAAAATAATAAATAATGGAACCCGGTCGTGCGTAAGCGCACACGAGGATATTCAAGCGAGAATAATAAATAATGGAACCGAATTAAATACGTAAGTATGCGCATGACGAGGATGTTCAATGAATAATAAAAAAATGGAATAATGAAGAAGAATTTCACCATGTATGCGGTACTTGGCATGATAAAAGTTATTCAACATAATAAAGAATGGAATAATGAGAAGAATTTCACTATGTATATGATACTTCGTAGATAGAGGCGTGCGTATACAAAGTTATTATTCTATCAGAATAATAAAGAATGGAATAACAGAAGTTCTCTTCATGAAGACAAAAGAAATAATACCCCTTACCTTAAAAGAAACTTGATATAAGAGTAGTGAAGTAGCAGAATACTTTTCTTCTTTCTCTCTATAGTTTCTCTCTCTAGAGTTTCAATTGAATTCGTAAGAAATAATGAAGGAATGAGTTTTTATTTATAGGAGAATGGGTGAATAGTAACTAATTCATGAAGCGGTCCAGATTGATTTACTTTTAAGCAGACGGTCCATATTGATTTACTATGCATTATTAATAAAATATTCTAATAAAACAAAATCTTTTAAATAAAATATAATATATTCTATTTATAATCTAATAAAATAAATAACTTTATAAAAGTATTACATTTTATATAAAAAGATTTTACTATCTGCAAACCTTATATATGAGCCTTATCTGAAATTTATCATAATAGAATATTATATATTCTATTTATAGTCTAATAAAATAATTAAATTTATAAAAGTATTACATTTTATATATAAAGCGATTTTCTTATCTGAAACACTATACATAATAAAATATAATATAATATATTCTATTTATAATCAAATAAAACAAAACTTTATAAAAGTTTTATGTTTTATATAAAAAGATTTTACATTTTATTACATTTATAGTAATAATAAAACAAAACTTATCACCTTTATTATAATTCACAATATTAATCGACTGAAGTCGTTCCCGGAAAGAGGGGGCTTTTATGCGCGCCCCAAAAATAAAGTACACATCACCCATCTTGAGTCGCCATGGGATCATGTTACAAAATACAAAAATAACTTAATTATCTGACGATTAAGTATAAAATACGACATAACATAATCTAAGAGTTTTAATAAGAATATTGTCATCTAGATAATATCCACACTCGATGGAGTCCTCATTACATTTATTGTCACCTTTATTTAACATAATAGTGAGGACTACTAATCTTATCATCACGGGCCAGTTACTTACGTTGCCCGACTAGTCCCGCTACGTTCTCATTTACTGAAGAGAACAATGAAAGAAAGGGTGAGCTCAACTAGCCCAGTAAGAAATATTATAACTAAGATAATGCAGAATAAATTATCATTAGCCTTCAACAATGTTAAACTGATAAAATGCAAAAGACATCAAGTTTAACTGCAGCGGAACAAATAATCCATTAAAAGAGTCAAGTAGAGAATATAATCTACTATTTTTTATGATTTAAAAAGTTTTTCATCAACTTAATCATTTGAGACTCAAATTTTAATAAATAAACCACATCATCGAATTATCCTGCGCTACTACGGACCGAGGATATTCATTAAATCATCGATGGTCATGACTATCTTAGAATAATCCACGGTCATAATCATACCAAAAATTGTCCATCAATGCACTACACAGTGCCATCGAGGATTTTTACCACATCATCCAGTCACATTACGGGCATGACTATCTTAGAATAATACACAGTCATAATCACTTTGAGACCATCTATGCACGTAAGCGAAGATGACTTTTATCACAATATAAACATGAGAATGATGACAATGATATAAGTATTAACTAAAGCGAAAACAATGATAAATATTAAAGGCTTTAAATTTATCCAAATATTATCAATCACTTAATAAACTCATAATCTAATATTATTAATATTATAACAATATTTTAATCACTTCTTAAACTTATAAATAATTTAATTTAATTATTTAAACTTTACCAAATAATGCATTTAATCATTCAAAATGCCATACTCATAAGATTTCATCACCAATGATCAAATCACTCATCAAAAATCTGCCATATACCTTATATAGGATTTTCAAGCCCTAAAATCCTATTTACAATTCTTCGACTTCATATAACATATTTAACTCATATGTTTGAAACTAAACCATTTTCATGAAAAATTACCAAATTAACTTATTATTTTTCTATCCTTTGTCCAAACATATATACATATATTTCATACACAACAAGTATTTTTTTATAATTTTTCAACTCTCTTAAGTATTTTTCAAAAATCAATTTCTAATTAATTTCTTAAGAGATTAGCTACCTCAAGTTTAACTCCAGAAATTTCCAAATCTTGGCAAGATCTTACACATGTTAACGTGAGCTTCCAGTTTAAATTTCATGGTCATCGGAGTTATAGAACTCATTTATAGAAGTATTTAAATCGGAAAAATCTAAATATTGAAATAGTCATAACTTGTTCATTTTAAGTCGGAATGAACTCATTTTTGGACAGGAGGTACTTTATACCATATATTTCCATGTCCCAAAAGGGCAAAATTTTTCTCATAAATTAAGTGGTCGAAAATGCCCTTTTAAATTTATGGACAGTAACCTTTTTGGTACTTTGCAGTTTTTGACTACTTTGCTAAAATCAGTCCACACGAAAATCTACAACACCTTTTCCAATTATTCCACTTGGATAAGTTAGAAAGCTCATAGATCTTTATCTAGAACTTGACCACACTCAAAAATTCGAAATATAATAGGAGATATGGTCAATTGAATTTCATGTTCTATTTTCACCAAAATCTAATTTTCAACCCTTTGTGATTTCTAAGAAACTTTCATGTTTTCACATAATAACCAACATAACTCATCATGACAATGACATAATAATTCAATAAAACAAGTTCAAGATTAAATTTTAAAGATTTATAAGTTAATTTATCCTGAACTCAATAATGTCCAAATTGTCAACATGATACTGCTTTGTGGAGAAAAAATTCAAGAATGCTCAGAAGAATATTTCCATGAAAAGATATTGGATGAAGCACAAATATCCAAGATATTCCACTAATTTCAAGGAATATAGAAGCCAAAGCTTTAACCAACTGTGTATAATAGAATATATGAAACTGCAAATGGATTTTTACTTGCGCCATGCAGTAATCCCGTCTTGAGATCATTTCCATAATTTAATAAAAAATGAATACAAAGGATCATTCACCATGCATGTGGTAATAGACACAGACAGGTTATTCCAATAGAATAATAAAGAATGGAATAACGGAAGGATTCACCATGCATGTGATAGATCATGATGAATGAGTTATTCCCAACGAATAATAAATAATGGAACCGGTCATGCAGAACGCCTTGCGGACGAGGATATTAGATAGAATAATAAAGAAACGAAACCGAAGTCGGCGAAATTACACCGAAGCGGGATATTTCACCGAGAATAATAAAGAATGGAATAACAATGAAATCACCATGCATGTGATAGATCGCAGATAGGTTATTCCAGCGAGAATAATAAATAATGGAACGTGTCATGCGTAAGCCATACGAACAAGATATTCAAGCAGAATGATAAAGAATGAAATAACGGAAGAATTTCAACATGTATGCGGTACTTAGCATAGACAAGTTATTCAACATAATAATAAAGAATGGAATAATAGAAAAATTTCACCATGTATGCGGTACTTGGCATATCTGAGTTATTCAACGAGAATAATAAGGAATGGAATAATGAAGTTCTCTTCGTGAATACGAAAGAAATAATACCCTTACGAGTACAACAAATAATATCCCTTACCTTATAAAGAAGAGTACTTTCAACGGGTAGAAATTTGGGATATACTTGAAGAAAACTTGCACTTCTGTTCAAAGCTTTCTTAAACTCTAAAGAAATACGCTCAAGATTATAGAAGGAGAATTCTACGAACTTACGGTGTGATTTTCAATTCTAACTAAGCATCCTATTTATAGGAAAAATAGAAAGGATCTTATGCAATAAAATATAATATATTATAAATATATATATTTATATTTATATTTTATTTAAAATCTAATAAAATAAATAATTTTATAAAAGTATTACATTTTATATAAAAAGATTTTACTATGCAAACATTATGTAAACACTATACATAATAAAAAATACAATATATTCTAATTATTATCTAATAAAACAATAACTTTATAAAAGTATTACATTTTTATATAAAAAGATTTTACTATGCAAAATACTATGCATAATAAAATATATTATATTCTAATTATTATACAATAAAATAAATAACTTTATAAAAGTATTACATTTTATATAAAAGATTTTACTATCATAATAAAATATATTATATTCTAATTATTATACAATAAAACAAATAACTTTATAAAATTATTAAATCTTTATTCATAAAATTTGGGGTCTCACACCATAATATTAAAAAAAAAATTATTTCGAGAATTTAAAATTTTATTTATAAAATTTGGGGTCTCACATAATTCTCACATTTTTTTTCCTGAATTTTGTCTCTTTCTTTGACCACCATTATCAACAAGCAAACACTTGAACAACAAAAAGGAATAGTCACAATCCCCTCCTTTATTCCTCCTGTATTATGTCTCTCTCCTCAACCACCGTTATGAACAATCAAATTTTTATGTTACCTTTGGATCGAAAGAATGAAAAATAAAGAATAAAATAATTTATTTTATTTTAATTGAAATAAGTTATTATACTCTCCGTCCCCAAAGAATAAAAATAAAAATAGTTCAATTTATTCAAATCATAACAAAACATATATTTTTTTTCATTTTATGAGAATTAGTCATTTCATTCCCACTTTCATTACTCAAATACAAACTTAACATTAAAAAAAAAGGAATAATCACAATTCGCTCCCTTTTTCATGCGCGGGGGGGGGGGGGGGGTGGGAGTTGTTAGCATAAAGTTTATTTTTTGATAAATTAGTCAATTGATCAATAGAATGCTGACACGCAGGCGAGACTCAACATGTGTCAATATTCTGTCTCTATCTCTCACCTCGACCACCATTATCAACAAACAAACTCTTATATAAAAAAACAGATCTGCTACCCTTCTTCATTTTCTCACTTAGACTGGCTATCATATCACTAATTATCCATGCCGGAGATTTAGATCTGTTGTGTTACCTCCAAGATTTTTTTCCCCCTAGCTCCATGTTGGAAACAAAGTCATGACCAAACACTCCGTCCTTGTGGCGGAACTAGGCGGGGTAGCTATCCTCGATGAGGGTGGCGTCGTGGCGGTCCAAGCGGCATCACGGAGAGCTAGGGGAGCAGCCGGCGAGGGGGCGTGGCGACAAGCGACGATCGCAATTGACCGTGGCCGTGACGAAAGCGGTTGAAAGCAGACTCTTCTTGCTTTTTTTTAAAACTAGCATGAAACGACGTCGTTTCATTAAAAAAATTAATTTTTTTATTAGGTCGCAGCTTAACACTAACACTTACAGTTACAATTATTCTCGACAGTCGCCTCTCTTCATCTCTTCGGTCTTCCCAGTTCCCTCTTCGCCCCTTGCCTCCATAGCTCCACTGCTACCGCCGCACGCCTCCACTTAACCACTGCCTCCACTTAACCACTGCTACTCTGCTTTACACTTTGGTAAGTAATTTAACTAATTTTTAATTTTAATTTAGCCTAAATGTCTTTCAAATTTGGTACTATTAATTTTAATTTAGCCTAAATATGCATACTATTAATGTTTTCTGTTAATTAGGTCTCCACTTTTTATGTAATTTTGATGATGACAAATAAATTTAGGGATATAAGAAAAAGAATAAAAATTGATTTTATGTTAATTTAGGAATAATTGATTTTAATTGATTTTCTGTTAATTTAGGAATAATTGATTTTATTTTTAATTATCTAGATTAGCTAGAATTTTATTTTATTATGAAATGTTTAAATTAATGAAATTATTGATTAGCAATTGATGTTTTTATTTATACTAGATTATGGATAAATACTTGATTAAGCGATAAAGAACTGTTGATTCTTCTAATAATCAAATACCAAGTTCCGAAGCAAGTGGTGATTTTAATAATTCATGTGTGGAGTTCAATCCGAATGATATTGTTAGTGATCTGGGGTTACGTAAATCAATTGAAGACTTTGCTATTGTGATTAGAGATCAAGTTCGAAGAGAGTATTTGACTAGAGGTCCATGTCAACCAATTGCCCATAATTATCCCCAAAAAAACTATTCTAATGTGAAGAGAAGCTTTCGGCCCGCTTGATTTAAAATTTTTGAATGGTTGGAGTTTAGTATTACCAAGGATGCGGCCTTTTGCTTTTGCTGCTATCTATTTGGCAATTCAAACATAGTAGATGCTTTTACAAAAAGGGTTTGAAGGCGGAAAAAGTGATTGAAAGATTTGAGAACATGTGGGTGCTTGAATAATGATCATAATGATGCTAGAATACAACTTCAAGGTTTTAAAAATCAAAGGCATAGTGTGTCACATATACTACTAGCACAAGGAAAAGATATGGAGGTTGATTATCGCACACGTTTAAACTGACTTTGGATGTCTGCGCCTTCTTTTGAAGCAAGGTTTGTCTTTTTGTGGACATGATGAGTCATCGACTTCATCAAATAAGGAAATTTTCTTGAATTTTTGAGTGGTACAACCTCTGAAATGAAGAGGTAGGCAAGGTAGTTAATGAGAATGCTCTAGAAACAATCAAATAACTTCTCCAAAAATTCAAAAAAGAACTAACAAGTGCTTGTGTTAGTGGAAACTACACTTACTTGAGTCATCAATGATATTGGGGACAAAATATTTTCTATTATGGTTGATGAGTCTCGAGATGTTTTGATAAAGGAGCAAATGGGAGTTGTTTTGAGATATGTAAACAACCATGGAGTTGTGATTGAAAGGTTTCTTGGTGTGGTACATGTGCACGACACGTCATCTATTTCTTTGAAGAATGCTATTGATGAATTATTTGCAAAGCATAAGTTGTCATTATCGAGGTTGAGAGGTCGAGGATATGATGGGGCTTCAAATACGCGAGGCGAGTTCAATGGATTGAAGGCTCTTATTTTAAAAAAAATCCATATGCAAGGTATGTCCATTGTTTTTTTCTCACCAACTCAATTAGTTGTTGTTCTTTGTTGCCAAGAAGCGGTAGTATTGTGAGTGATTTTTTCAATATGTTACTATGATTGTGAATGTGGCTGGAGCATCATGTAAAAGGAAAGATAAACTTAGACAGCTTGAACATGATAGGATCATGGAGTGTTTGGAAAAGGGAGAGATAGTTAGTGGTAAAGGAAAAAAAATCAATAAATCAGTTTAAAACGGCCAGGAGATACTCGTTGGGGGTCACATTACATAACAATAATCAGTCTAATGTCTATGTGAACTTCTGTATTACAAGTGCTTGAAAATGTGCATGATGATGGTGCTTCTGATGATAATAACGGTATAGCCATAAGTTTGATTGATAAGATGGAGAATTATGAATTTGTATTTGTGATGCATTTGAGAAAATATATATTGGGAATCACAAATGATTTGTCACTTGCCTTGTAACAAAAAGATCAAAACATTGTGCATGCTGTGAGATTGATTGGGGTAATGAAAGCTCGACTACAAGATTTTAAGGAGGCGGAATGGGAGAATTTTTTGAAGGAAGTCAATATATTTTGTGAGAAGAACGTGATCCCAATAATTAATATGGAAGACAACATGAGACCCCGCGGTCGTAGCAGGCGCAATGGACAAATTATTACTAATTTTCATCATTATCGTGTTGAGATTTTTTGTCAGGTATAATCTCTATAACTCTTTTTTCATTATTCCTATCTAAAAATTTATCTTTTTTTTATTTTTCATTATTACAATGTAGGTTGTTGATTCAATTGTTCAAGAGATGAACAATCGTTTTTCAGAAGCAAGCACAGAGTTACTTTATGCATATCATGCCTTGATCCAAGGGATTCGTTCTCTCAATTTGACAAAAATAAATTACTCCGTCTTGCTGAGTTTTATCCAGAAGACTTCTCATTGACTGATCGCATGATACTTGGGGATCAACTTGAAAATTACATTTATGATATACGATGCGATAATTAATTTTTTGGGATCGAAAATTTGGGTTTGGGAAGTCTTGCTAAGAAGCTGATTGAAACAAGAAGACATATGACTTTTACATTGGTATATCGATTGATCGAGTTGACTTTGATTTTACTAGTTGCAACTGCTACTGTTGAAAGAGTATTATTCTCTGCGATGAAAATTGTCAAGACTGACTTGCGTAACAAAATGGGAGACGAGTGGATGAATGATAGTCTGGTAGTTTATATTGAAAAGAATATTTTTTCAACAATTGAAAAGCGAACAAATTTTGAGGCGTTTTTAAATTATATCTGTTCATGAGAATCTGATTCTTAACTACCATTTCGTCAAATG
Organism: Panax quinquefolius; assembly: GCA_020205615.1. Taxonomy (NCBI): domain Eukaryota; kingdom Viridiplantae; phylum Streptophyta; class Magnoliopsida; order Apiales; family Araliaceae; genus Panax; species Panax quinquefolius. The sequence goes on from CM035153.1 coordinate 175,168,101, forward strand.
CTGCATGAAAGAAAATTTCTTCAAGTGTCAATCAATAAAAAAAAAATTAATGTATTTTACCCCCCTTAAAATATGTTCTGGTTCTACCACTACCGATCGCAACTTTTTTTTTTTTTTTTTTTTTAGTCCCTAAATTAGAAGAAATGATTTTAGTCCATTAATTCACCCATACACTTCAATCACACCTTTGTTTTTTTTCTTTCGGGACGAAACGATTTTGGTTCCTCAATCGATTTGGCCTTTCACTTTCCCTCTTTCTTTGTTATATCCTATATGCGTTCACTAAGAGAGCGAGGGAGTTATTTCTCCTATCTATAAGATAATATCCATGTCAGTATTTGTTGTAAGAAAAAAATTTAAAAAGCAACATCAGAAAGGTGTTTGTGTAGCTGACAGTATTAACGGAAGGGCCGTATTTGAGCTGAGTTTTATGATATTAAGAATATATTTTTGATAAAAAAAAGTTTCAGAATTAAGTTGGACTTCTGTCCAAACCTCAGTTCTTAAACGGTAGGAAGAAGTCTCACTCACAGTTTAATATATGGAGTTAAGAGTTTAATTTTGCGGACGGAAAAATTATTTAAAATACTAATTTCTTGTCAGTAAAATTAAATTGCGGACGGACGTTATGTATGTCAGGTGTTAATGTCATTAACACAATGACGCTTTGCTAATATCACTTGTCTGTAAAATTAAATTATGAGCGCTGAGTATATTCCTAATTAATTTTTAAACGGTCACATTTTAAGGTAAATCATTGCCCGCTAAACTAAACTGCGGACAATGAGTTCTTTATAAAACGATAAAGTACTTCTATCTATTTGTATTTTTCGTAACATGATTTTTGTATCTCATCTCATTTTGACAATAAGAATCTTGAACTAAAAGAGTTTGATTTAAAACAATCAAAATTTCCATTTCTCATTGCATATTATATTGTTCTTATTGATTATTTTAATTTAGGATAATGCGAAACATAAATGGCTACACGATTGAATGAAAGACTGATAACTTTCAATTGAATTTTTATTTTGCATATTTACACTTGGATTTTTTTTGTCATTTTCACATCGGCGATTTTAACTACAAGAGTTCAATTTAAAATTTTCAAATTTTATATTCCTTATTGTTTATTTTTGTGATGCGAGAAACATGACAATGACTAAACAAATGGAATAATATATATATATATATATATATATATATATTATTCCATTTGTTTAGTCATTATTCCATATAAAAATATGCAATAAAAATGAAAGAATTTATAGGTTTAAATCTAACTTCTTTTTTTTGTAGTTAAGTCACATTTGCGTAACTAAATTGTAGACGATAAAAATATATGTTTTACCCGTTCGTAAAACTAAAATGCGGACGGTAATCCGTTCACATAACTAAAGTGCGGACGGTAGGACGTTAATCTAAAAAGATATGTTTTACCCGTTTACATAACTAAAGTGCGGACAATAGGACTGATTAACCTAGATGATTATATTTTTTGTCAAAACTTAAATCAACTTAAGAGAGCAGAACAAGTACTGAACATACCATATTGCTTTTCTTTCATCCTTCCTTCCTCGCCTTCTTATACCATTGAGATAACATAACCAACTAGAAAGCATACTAGCTAGGAGACGAACAATATCAACCAAATACGATAATTTGTAATTTAATTTTTACAAGTGATTGATTTGTTTTGCCATAAATTTGTTTGATGAGGAATCATTTCATTCAATTTTAAGTACTGAGGAAGAAATACGTGATAATAATGATATAACAAGTCTAGTTGATGATACCATTCTTTATGCCGGTTAATTTTTAATACATTGGAAGATACTTATTTTTTAATAGAAAATATGCAAAACGTGTTGGATTTGAAGTGAAAATAAAAACTAGCAGAAAACATTTGTATTCTTAAGATTTTTTGTTCTAGATTGTATAAGTGTCGTAAAATTGAATATATGATTGTTAAGTAAAATAAGGTTGTCACTGATGATGAAGATAATAATAATAAAGGAAGGAGGAAGATTGACTCAATTAATAGAACAAAATATAAAGCAAAATTTTATGTTGTGCATGATAAGAGTCAAGATAATTAGTTTGTGTCTACTTTTGAAATGAATCACAACTATAAATTTGTGTCCACAAGTAAAGTTTCATAGATCTAAACACGTACACAAAAATATTTCAAGAGTTGCTATCTAAATAATATGGAGATATATTATTGTCATTGTATGTTTTAGTTCAAACTACTTATTTTTTAATGATATTTGATCTTATGTATTAAAAAGATTTTAATATTTTTATCAATTAGTTGTCAAAATGAGTTAATGTCGTTTAAATAACGAATTATTTTTTTTGTTATTTATTAATTTTGATTTTTTTAGTTGGATTTGTCGCTTGAAACTCATGATCCCATACAAGTTGAGCTTGAACAACATATTATAAGCTTGAATAGGTTGAGCCCGAGAGCGAACTCATTAATATTTAAATGGGCTGAACTCGGACAATTGACAATCTGTATTATCAACTGATTATTTTTCTGGTGCTCTAGTTTTGTTCGAATAGGCAGCTAATACCAACATCAATAAAATAGACCAACTGTCCGTCTGAGTATTTATGGGAATTGGATTATTAGTTAATTAATTAAATTAAATTTATGATGCTAAATATTAAGAGAGAGCTTTCATTGACATCAAGACGAATACACTGAATTTACTTTTAAGAGCATTTTCACATGAGTATTAGAGGAGGAGGGAGGGAGGGAGGGACAATAATTAATTTAATATGTATGTATAATCCTAATTAAGTACATTGCCATAATTAATGGGAGTTGGGGCTTGGGATGGGTGTTTATAGGTCGATATATATATATATATATATATATGGTGACATAATCAGTTATATTCAAAAGATAGGATTAAAAATGTGTATTGATTTTAAGTTAGCCAATCGATCTAAACAGAAGACTAATTTGTTAACTGTTTAAACAAAAATTCTTTCTTTTGTCATTCCTCTAAAAACTCGAGCCGTTCTTGCCTTTAAGTAAACTCGTCACTGTAGATCTAAAGGTTCCTTTAGCCTTACTTCGCTCCCAATTGAGACTTACAAACGGCATTAGTCGGGACTTAAAGCGATCTTAGGTGTTTTTACACAAAGTCGCGATTGAAAGTGGAGCAAAAGAAGAAAAGTTTGAAAAACATTTAAGTAAACAAATCAAACTGATTTCAATCGAAACCACCTAGTAGCATCAAGAACCAACCGTAGTGTGGCTCGATACCATATAACAAATGACGATAAGTTTTAAAAGAAAACTTTAATGGAAGAAAGAAAAGATTAAGAAGATGGTGGGGTGAATCGGTAAAGTAATCTCTTTCTTTTATTTATAAACATTTGAGGAAGGGATTACATTAATTCTAGACTAAATGTTTAAGGGAAGATCGAAGTATTGAGGACTTCGTCTTCATCTTCTAACTAAGAAGATCGGTCGAGAACGTCTTATATTAACTCTAGAGAGAAGGAGAGAGGGACACCGGAAGAGCTACTGAGAGAGAGAAGCTACGAGGCTTCAATTGAATTAAGCCTAAAGAAACTCTACAACACTTGAGTTTCTTTAAATAGAAAAAGCGAAAAGTAAATTACTATTGATTCACGCAGAATCACTATTACATTAGCTGAAGTAAAAGTAATTTACTAAAGTAAAAGTAAAAGCGTAAGAAACATTTTACATTTACTTTTACATGGGTAAATGTAAGAAACATTTAACTAAAGTTAAAACATTTAACTTAAGTAAAAGCAAAAAGTTATTCTTTTACTTTTACTTTTACATTTACTAAAGTAAAAGAGATGATGGCGTGGGCCATCACTGTCGATATTGAAGACTCCTCCTGGTCTTCTTGGTTGGTTGGTGGTCGTCTCCTGTGGATCTTGGGAAGGTCTTTGTTGATCATCTTCTCAGATGAGTCACCATCCCCTACTATTCCGCCTTAAAATTTTTATCCAGGAAATAACCCTATCAGCCCCAAAATTTTTGAGTTAATAAAGAAGGAGGAAAAAATTTTTCTACCGAAAATGGTCAAAATCTTCAAAATTTCTTAGATTTTGTAAAAATTCTTTGTTTAAAAACAGATCAGATGAAATCTGAAACAAAGGATCACTCGATTGGTCCTGATCTATCAGTAAATCGATCTAAACAGAAGACTAATTTGTTAACTGTTTAAACAAAAATTCTTTCTTTTGTCATTCCTCTTAAACTCAAACCGTTCTTGCCTTAAGTAAACTCGTACCTGTAGATCTAAAGGTTCCCTTTAGCCTTACACTGCTCCCAATTGAGACTTACAAACGGCATTAGTCGGGACTTAAAAAGCGATCTTAGGTGTTTTACAATGAAGTCGAGGCGATTGAAAGTGGAAGAAAAAGAAGAAAAAGTTTGAAAAAACATTTAAGTAAACAAATCAAAGCGATTTCAATCGAAACCAGGTAGCATCAAGAACCAATAGTGTGGCTCACGATACCATATATAATGACGATAAGTTTTTAAAGAAAACTTTAATGAAGAAAGAAAAGATTAAGAAGATGGCTAGGTTAATCGGTAAAAGTAATCTCTTTCTTGTATTATAAACATTTGGGAAGGATTACATTAATTCCTAGACTAAATGTTTAAGGGAAGATCGAAGTATTGAGGACTTCGTCTTCATCTTCTTACTTAAGAAGATCGGTAGGAGAAACTTCGTCTTGGTAACTCTAGAGAGAAGGAGAGGACCTCGGAAGAGCTTACAGAGAGAAGCTCGAGGCTTCAATTGAATTAAGCCTAAAGAAACTCTAACACTTGAGTTTCTTTAAATAGAGAAAAGCGAAAAGTAAATTACTATTGATTCACGCTTGAGAATCACTATTACGATTAATGAAGTAAAAGTAATTTACTAAAGTAAAAAGTAAAAGCGTAAGAAACATTTTACATTTACTTTTACATGGGTAAATGTAAGAAACATTTAACTAAAGTTAAAAACATTTAACTTAAGTAAAAGCAAAAGTTATTCTTTTACTTTTACTTTTACATTACTAAAGTAAAAAAGAGATGATGGCGTGGGCCATCACTGTCGATGTTGAAGACTCCTCTGGCGTCTTCTTGGTTGGCATTGGTCCGTCTCTGTGGATCTTAGGAAGGTCTTTGTTGATCATCTTCTCGGATGAGTCACCATCCCCTCTTATTAGCCTTAAAATGAAGTAAAAGTAATTTACTAAAGTAAAAGTAAAAGCGTAAAGAAACATTTTACATTTACTTTTACATGGGTAAATGTAAGAAACATTTAACTAAGTTAAAACATTTAACTTAAGTAAAAGCAAAAGTTATTCTTTTACTTTTACTTTTACATTTACTAAAGTAAAAGAGATGATGGCGTGGGCCATCACACATCGATGTTGAAGACTCTCTGGCGTCTTCTTGGTTGGTTAGTCAAAAGTCTCTGTGAATCTTGGGAAGGTCTTTGTTGATCATCTTCTCGGATGAGTCACCATCTACTAGAAAATTGGTGAAAATCTTCAAAATTTCTTAGATTTTGTAAAAATTCTTTGTTTAAAAGCGGATCGGATGAAATCGAAACAAAGGATCACTCGATTGGTCACGATCATCGATAAATCGATCTAAGCAGAAGACTAATTTGTTAAGCTGTTTAAACAAAAATTCTTTCTTTTGTCATTCCTCTAAAACTCGAGCCGAGTTCTTGCCTTAAAGTAAACTTCATTACTGTAGATCTAATGATACCCTTAGCCTAAGCTGCTCGACACGGAGTCTTACAATGCATACTTGGGACTTATGGCGATCTTAGGTGTTTCTGACAAGTCGAGGCGATTGAAAGTGGAAGAAAAAAGAAAAAAGTTTGAAAAAACATTTAAGTAAACAAATCAAGCTGTTTTTAATCGAAAACCATAGATAGCATCAAGAACCAATAGGTGTGGCTCACGATACCATATAATTGACGATAAGTTTTAATCGAGAAAACTTTACGAGAAGAAAGAAAAGATTAAGAAGATGGCCGGTGAATCGGTAAAGTAATCTCTTTCTTGTATTATAAACATTTGGGAAGGGATTACATTAATTCTAGACTAAATGTTTAAGGGAAGATCGAGTATTGAGGACTTCGTCTTCATCTTCTTCTTAAGAAGATCGGTGAGGAAGCCCGTCTTTGGTAACTTCTAGAGAGAAGGAGAGGACCTCGGAAGAGCTTACAGAGAGAAGCTACGAGGCTTCATTGAATTAAGCCTAAAGAAACTCTAACACTTGAGTTTCTTTAAATGAAAAAGCGAAAAGTAAATTACTATTGATTCACGCGAGGAATCACTATTACATTAACTAAACCGAGAAGGCTTGGAGGAGTCTTGATCGTAAACAGTGATGGCCCACGCCATCATCTCTTTTACTTTAGTAAATGTAAAAGTAAAAGTAAAAGAATAACTTTAGTAGGGATGGTGACTCATACGAGAAGATGATCAACAAAGACACCTTAAGCATCTACGAGGAGGCGGACGGTCGACCAAGAAGAGGCAGGAGAGAGTCTTGATCATCAAACAGTGATGGTGCGCCATCATCATCTCTTTTACTTTAGTTAAAATGTAAAAAGTAAAAGTAAAAGAATAACTTTTGCTTTTACTTAAGTTAAATGTTTTTAACTTTAGTTAAATGTTTCTTACATTTACTATGTAAAAGTAAATGTAAATGCTTTCTTACGTTTTACTTTAGTAAATTACTTTTACTTGATTAATGTAATAGTGCTTCTGCGTGAATCGATAGTAATTTACTTTTTAGTTTTTCTATTTAAAGAAACTCAAGTGTTAGAGTTTCTTTGAAGCTTAATCGAGTTGAAGCCTCGGAGCTCTCTCAGAAGCTCTTGAGGTCCTCTCCTTCTCTGCAGAGTTAGTAGCAAGGCTAAGCTCTCGACTTGATCTTCTTCTTAGTTAAAGATGAAGAAGAAGTCTTCAATACTTCCTTCTTCCCTTAAACATTTAGTCTAGGAATTAATGTAATCCTTCCCAAATGTTTATAATACAAGAAAGAGATTACTTTACCCATTAAGGTCATCTTCTTAATCTTTTCTTTCTTACATTAAAGTTTTTCTTTTAAAACTTTTCATCATTTTGTTATATGGTATCGAGCCACACGGTTGGTTCTTGATGCTATCGGTGGTTTCGATTAAAGCAGTTTGATTTGTTTACTTAAATGTTTTTCAAACTTTTTCTTCTTTTCGCTCCACTTTCAATCGCCTCGACTTGTCAGAAACACCTAAGATCGCCATAAGTCCCAAGTATGCCGTTGTAAGACTCTGTGTTGGGAGCAGCTTTAGGCTAAGTGGTATCATTAGATCTACACAGTACGAAGTTTACTTAAGGCAAGAATCGGTTCGAGTTTTTAGAGGAATGACAAAAGAAAGAATTTTTTGTTTAAACAGTTAACAAATTAGTCTTTCCTGTTTAGATCGACGCATCGATAGATCAGACCAATCGAGTGATCCTTTGTTTGATTTCATCCGATCCGCTTTTAAACAAAGAATTTTTACAAAATCTAAGAAATTTTGAAGATTTTGACCAATTTTCTAGAGAAAATTTTTTTCCTCCTTCTTTATAAACAATTTTTTGAAAATGATAGGGTTATTTCACGGATAAAAAATTTTAAGGCGGAATAGTAGGGATGGTGACTCATCCGAGAAGATGATTAACAAGCACCTTCCCAAGATCTGAGAGCGGATCAACCGAGAAGACGCCAGAGAGAGTCTTGATCGGCCGACGATGATGGCCCACCGTCATCGATTTAACTTTTACTTAAAGCAAAAGTCTTTTACTTTAGTTAAAATGTAAAAGTAAAAGTAAAAGAATAACTTTGCTTTTACTTAAGTTAAATGTTTTTAACTTTAGTTAAATGTTTCTTACATTTACCCATGTAAAAGTAAATGTAAATCATTTCTTACGTTTTACTTTAGTAAATTACTTTTACTTGATTAATGTAATAGTGATTCTGCGTGAATCGATAGTAATTTACTTTTCGAGTTTTCTATTTAAAAGAAACTCAAGTGTTAGAGTTTCTTTGGCTTAATCGATTGAAGCCTCGGAGCTTCTCTCTCTGAAGCTCTTCCGAGGTCCTCTCCTTCTCTCAGAAGTTAATCAAGCGCAAGCTCTCGACCGATCTTCTTAGTTAAAGATGAAGAAGAAGTCTTCAATACTTCTTCTTCCCTTAAACATTTAGTCTAGGAATTAATGTAATCCTTCCCAAATGTTTTATAATACAAGAAAGAGATTACTTTACCGATTAACAGGTCATCTTCTTAATCTTTTCTTTCTTACGTTAAAGTTTTTCTTTAAAACTTTTCATCATTTGTTATATGGTATCGAGCCAAGTCTTACAAGTTGCTTATCACGTGTTCTTACAAGAAAGAGATTACTTTACCCAAGTAAATGTAGCAGTTCCCTTTCGCGTTACATAAAAGGAAGGCGAGCTCATTTGGCGAGATCAAGTTTTGAAACCTCGAAGACTACGAGCTCTCTCTCCGAGACAAATCTTTGGTTTCTACCTCGATCGACTACTTAACCCTCTTCTCCACTTCTCTAGTTAAATGTTTTAAATTTGTAAGTTCTTGTTTTTTTTTAGGTTCATAGTTTGTACATAGTATGTATCGATAATATAATTGATTACTTGTTTACAAAACTATATTTGTTGTGTATCTCTCTCTCTGTGTTCTTCCTTTTATCTTTGTTCTTTCCGCCCGGATGGTATCGAGCCAAGTTCTTTATCTACATTACAGCGACCGATGAGATCACATTAATTTGCTTCATTAAAGCTGTTTTCAAAAAATCATTTCATCCTTTATCGAAGTCACCTAACTTCTTGTAGAACACCTTGTTCATTTGTCAACCCTAGTAAGTCTCTTGTGCGGCGGTGATGGGTTTTAGAACAATAGGTATGAGTCTACCTGTGGTAAGAGGGTGCGAATGGAAGATAAAGAGTGAATAAAATTTTGAACTCGGTAATAATGAGTAGGTTATTTAGATCTAACTCCTCGCCTAGTCATGGAGTCGACCTTATGACCTATACCGGACATAGTTAATCGAGGAAGAAAAGCAGATTATGAAAATATCGATCAAGTTTTACATAATTGGAATATACCGAATTTCTCCCAAAGAAATTTATCGGTCGACATTTTAGATAACTTTAAAAGCAGATTACAATGTTAAAAGCAGGTTGAAAAAAGTCTATGCTATTAACAAAGAATATGAAAATTGTAACCTTCTTTCCTTGAAGTTATTAAAAAACATAGAAAAAAGGGTTATAATTTCATCCACATAAAGTCTAGTTCAAGTAGCGATCAAACCATTGAACATTAAAGGAATTAATTCAAGTATCTACCTGCATCTCGGAGATGCTTAGATTTTGAATTATTATCCAAGCATAATAGGTGCTATGGAAGCCGATGCGCACAATGGTCTATCCATTTTAATTGCTTTTCGACTTCACACTTAGTCTAAGTGATCGACACCTATTAAAAGCTTTAACATTAAATATTAAAAGCAATGGGAGAAATTACACAAATGATTGAAGGTTCTCAACCAATTGCTTTAATCTATAGAATTTATTATAAGACCATGAAGACTAATTTGAATGTCCATGCTCTTAATAAAAGCCCTAAAGATCACGATATTAATTCAAAGTTCAACGGTGATTTAATATCCGGATCCCTAGAACAATTCTATGGAAAGATATTACATTACCAAGTCGATGGATTTTACCAGTGAAATACCCACGTGACTGTAGTAAACAGCGTAGTGAACATTGAAAACATAAGGCAATTTTACGATGGGCTGTCAAAGTTAGCTTTGAGCGTTCTAGAAGACCGATTATCATAGAAGACTATTCTAGTTCTTGACTCCTTCATGAATCTACCTAGAAGAGATTACGAAGTCATAGTAACCTTACATAAGAGACATTAAGTTAAAAGGAATTTTAAATCAAGGTCAAGCAAGTCATCCTTGTTATTCTTGTCACCCTCGAATTACCCGGTAGGAAGAAAGCTCTTCTTCCCAGGCTCATACGAGCTTCTACTCGGTCGATTTTGATGTTCAATTAATAATCAATTAAGAGTCATTAAGAAAGAATTTGTGTTAGATTGGATTAATCTTGTGAATGATTTTAACTCAAGTCTAATAAAATTAAAAGACATCAATTTAGAAAAAATCACCCAACTGAGAAAGAAAGAGATAAAATTGTCAATAAATGGAAGAAATTTATTAATAGTGAAAAAATTAATATTACCTTCTATGATTGGTATGAAAGCGATGATCAATTTAAATGCAATGTTATAACTAAAACTCAATGGATCAAAGAAGACAAGTCTAAGGTCTCGTCTAGTCACCCACCCTTAGAAAGTGTCTTAATTTCAGTAAAAAATACTTTAATGACAGCCAGCCCATTTAAAATCTCTAATGGAATTAATGATGATAAAAAAATCATTGAACAGTTAAATTTTAGTAACCAATACCTAGCAACTGTAGGAAAACAGTTAGACAGGATTGAAGAAAAATTTGAAGAAAATATTATTAAAAACCCGAGTCAAAATTGTTCAACCACTATTAAAACTACGGAAAATAGAGAAAAATTAGGATTACCTAATAAAGGCGTTGATCTTCTAAAGTAGCCATTGATCGGTTGTTTAAAAATTAAAAACAAAAAGCGAACCGAAACAAGCAAGCGGTACTATTCTTATTATCGATCGATTAACTCGATAATGAAAGCGATGAGTCGGTCGATAGTCAATCGACTACCTCATCGATCTGAAGATATTCATGAGCAGTTAAATAAGTTAACCGTCCATAATACTAGTATGACCAGGAATTGGTATTCTAGACCAACTCCTCCGGATTTACAATTTGAAGAGAGAAACCTAGATAAACAATTTTTTACATTTCGATACAATAAAATTTATGAATGGAATATTGATGGGTTTAGTGAACAAGAAATCCTCGATAAGTTAAATCATATGTCCATGGTAGCAAGCGACTATCTAACAAAATTCAACACTCTTACTCAACGAGATATTGTTGAATTATTGGCTAGTGGATTTACTGGTATTCTCGAGTCTTGGTGGGAAAAACATCTCTTTGAAGATTCTAGATTATCTATAATCCATGCGATTCGATTGAGATCTTTGAAGGCAACCCGATTTTGATGAAACTATAGGAATAGGGCCACACGATGGAGTAAATACTTTGATTTATACTATAATAAAACACTTCGTAGGAACCCCTGATAACATCTTTGAAAGAATCCACGATCATTAAGTAATCTCACTTGTTCCGCTCTAAGTGACTTTAGATGGTACAAAGATGTTTTTACTTTCAGAGTTATGATGAGAAATAGCAGTAATAAACCTTTACGGAAAGAAAAATTTGTTAATGGTTTCTCAGTCTTATTTGCTCACAAAGTTCGCGAAGAACTTAGTAAAAATTTAGGATATATTGATTATGATAATCTCACTTATGGTGACATAATCGGTTATATTCAAAAGATAGGATTAAAATGTGTATTGATTTTAAGTTAGCGAAAACAAGCTAGTAAAGACAAGAAAAAGGCTAAATATGAGCTCGGTACATTCTGCGAAAGCAATATGGTTTACCTCACCGTGGCTAAAATCAGGCGAAAGCACAGGCATAAACATATTGACTCTCATAAAAGTCATAGGCGTCACAAGAAAAGACGCAGTCATCATAAAGATAAGAATCAAGATAATTATTATAATAAGCCCAAACCTATTAATAAAAGACATAATAAAAGAACTAAAAAATTTGATAAAAGTAAAATTGTGTGCCACAATTGTGGGCAAAAGGGTCATTATAAAAGTGAATGCAAAATAAGACAGAAGCTGTCTCAGTTAAATATTACTGAAGAAGATACTGAATATATATTAGAGTTAATGAGAATAGAAAATGAAGTTAGTAACAATTATAACAGCGGCGATAAGTTTTTAAAAGAAAAACTTTAACAGAAGAAAGAAAAGATTAAGAAGATGACCGGTTAATCGGTAAAGTAATCTTTCTTGTATTATAAACATTTGGGAAGGGATTTACATTAATTCCTAGACTAAATGTTTAAGGAAGATCGAAGTATTGAGGACTTCGTCTTCATCTTCTTACTTAAGAAGATCGGTGAGAGCTTCGTCTCATTTAACTCTAGAGAGAAGGGAGAGGACCTCGGAAGAGCTTCTAGAGAGAGAAGCTCTGAGGCTTCAACTGAATTAAGCCTAAAGAAACTCTAACACTTGAGTTTCTTTAAATAGAAAAACTAAAAAAGTAAATTACTATTGATTCACGCATGAGAATCACTATTACATGCTTGAAGTAAAAGTAATTTACTAAAGTAAAAGTAAAAGCGTAAGAAACATTTTACATTTACTTTTACATGGGTAAATGTAAGAAACATTTAACTAAGTTAAAAACATTTAACTTAAGTAAAAGCAAAAGTTATTCTTTTACTTTTACTTTTACATTTACTAAAGTAAAAGAGATGATGGCGTGGGCCATCACTTTGTCGATGTTGAAGACTCTCTGGCGTCTTCTTGGTTGGTTGGTCCGTCTCACATGAGATCTTGGGAAGGTCTTTGTTGATCATGAGTTTCAGAGGATCATCCTCTCTCGAGTAAAGGCCGCCTAGTGGCCCAAGTAATCATCCAGAGGTACCTTAGTCCTCACCTTTGATAACACCGGTCTATCGGTCAAACAAATTTTACATTGCGGGACAATCCCCAAGCCATCTGATTCGGCCTTAGTAAATAAACACGAACCTATTGACCCATTCGGTAATCCAAGAAGACCTCGTCTGCTGCTCTCTAATCACTCCTCTTACGAGCATGTGCTCAAATGGGAAAGTTATTTGTTTCACATTGAACCTACATGAAACCAAAAAATGATCCGGTCGAAGCTTTGCCCGGTTTTTCCCCTCTGGTTGGCATTTTCCTCGGTACCGCTCCTTATAAGTCTCTTGTTTATTATAAGGACATTCTCCTTGGCCCGAGTCGGTAAATATAAAACCAATTTATGCAAACAATGATAAATCAAAAGTTCTTTATCATTCTTTGTATATTAAACAATTCCTTGATTTACGATTGGGGTAAACATCCTCCGATCTAATGGATCTCACTAATCATAGTTATCCTTTTGTTTTTATGATTATATTGAAGCTTGGTATAAGGTTCTCCTTCATCGAAACGAGACCCATAGTCATTTCTGGTTTATTGATTCGATCATAAATTCAAAAGTCCAATCCCTTATTGGTTCGTCCTTTGGTGGTATAGGCATGGTTCTACCTATGACCTCCTTCCCGACCCCCTTAAGGTCCAAGTTACCCATTTGCTAATAATAGTAAAGCGGATCCAAGGAATGAGAATATTCCTCTCACTTTCTCCTCTTCATCGATAAATATAAGGTTCCATGGATCCTTAAATGGCAATATCTGGTATTTCTCGCCCTCTGTTGTTGCTAGTAATTGGCGAGTTATCTACGATCCACTCCTCGACTTTCCCGCTTTTTCTACATCAAATGGTGGGATAAGTTCGATGTTATGAGAATCATTGGTCGGAGTTCAACAAGAATTTCTGTTGCTCTATTCGATTCAGTCATTTCCCGATCACTCGAGACGAAAGGATTTAAAGCCATTTCTTTAGATCCTCTTCCTCAAGTCGAAAAAAGATTTCAAAAGAATCAAAGTCAAAACCGGATCCCTACAGGATCCTCCATTCCCGTAGCATCTCGATTTCAAGGATTGCTCAGGAAGTGAGTTAAAACTTATTGCCCAAGCCCTCAATAAAAGAATTGATGAGTTACACGAAGAAGCCTCAAGCACTCCTCGACTTCTTCCCAAAATGACTCGATTAGCCAATTTTGCGAAGATGATGGTGCATGACGACCCTATGGCACCATCGACCTTCGGGATGCTCGAGGACCCATTTGCACGACATTCTACATTCACCCATTCTTTGTTCACTGCCCGCCTGACCGATCGATCATTGTTCAAAACTTTCTTTCCGTGACGATTCTTATTCAGATAATCACTATTAAAGACTGCTCGTGACCATTTCTTTTTGATCGACCAACAAAAGAAAGTAGCTCAAGCAAGAAAAGAGGCTCTTTTCCACCAAAGCGAGTCGAGTCAAAAGTTGTCGACCAAAAGCATCTCGTAATAGTCAAAAAAAGTTAGCCTTTGTTCATCTCGATTTGCTTATGCGTACTTTTACTTTTGCTTTTACCTTAGTAACTTACTTTTACTTTAGTAATTCACTTTTACCTAAGTGAAATGTTTCTTACTTTTGCTTTTACTTTAGTAATTCACTTTCACTTAAGTGAAATGTTTCTTACTTTACCCAGTAAATGTAACAGTTCCCTTTCGCGTTACATAAAAGGAAAGGCGAGCTCATTTAAGCGAATCGAGTTTTGAAACCTCGAAGACTCGAGCTCTCTCTCTCAGACAAATCTTTGGTTTCTACCTCTGATCAGCCTACTTAACCCCTCTTCTCCACTTCTCTAGTTAAATGTTATTCTTTTACTTTTACTTTTACATTTACTAAAGTAAAAGAGATGATGGCGTGGGCCATCACCTGTCGGTGATTGAAGACTCCTCTGGCGTCTTCTTGGTTGGTAGTCCGTCTCCTGTGATCTTAGGAAGGTCTTTGTTGATCATCTTCTCGGATGAGTCACCATCCCTCTTATTCGCCTTAAAATTTTTATCCGAAATAACCTACCTGTCATTGAAAATTTTTGAGTTAATAAAGAAGGAGGAAAAAATTTTCTCTAGAAAATGGTCAAAATCTTCAAAATTTCTTAGATTTTGTAAAAATTCTTTGTTTAAAAAAAGATCGGATGAAATCGAAACAAAGGATCACTCGATTGGTCACGATCATCGATAAATCGATCTAAAGCAGAAGAACTAATTTGTTAGCTGTTTAAACAAAATTCTTTCTTTTTGTCATTCCTCTTAAACTCAAGCCGTTCTTGCCTTAAGTAAACTTCGTGCACTGTAGATCTAAAGGTTCCTTTAGCCTTACTCGCTCCCAATTGAGACTTACAAGCGGCATTATTCGGGACTTATGGCGATCTTAGGTGTTTTCTGACAAGTCGAGGCGATTGAAAGTGGAAGAAAAAAAGAAGAAAAAGTTTGAAAAAACATTTAAGTAAACAAATCAAAGCTGTTTTTAATCGAAACCACCGATAGCATCAAGAACCAATAGTGTGGCTCGATACCATATAATAATGACGAAAAGTTTTTAAAAGAAAAACTTTAATGAGAAGAAAGAAAAAGATTAAGAAGATGTTGGGTGAATCGGTAAAGTAATCTCTTTCTTGTATTATAAACATTTGGGAAGGGATTACATTAATTCTAGACTAAATGTTTAAGGGAAGAAGGAAGTATTGAAGACTTCTTCTTCATCTTTAACTAAGAAGATCGAAATTTGAATGCTTCGTCTTGACTAACTCTAGAGAGAAGGAGAGGACCTCCAGAAGAGCTTTCAGAGAGAGAAGCTACGAGGCTATCTTGAATTAAGCCTAAACAACTCTAAACACTTTGAGTTGTTTAAATAAAAAGCGAAAAGTAAATTACTATTGATTCACGCTTGAGAATCACTATTACGATAAGCGAAGTAAAAGTAATTTACTAAAGTAAAAGTAAAAGCGTAAGAAACATTTTACATTTACTTTTACATGGGTAAATGTAAGAAACATTTAACTAAAGTTAAAAACATTTAACTTAAGTAAAAGCAAAAGTTATTCTTTTACTTTTACTTTTACATTTACTAAAGTAAAAGAGATGATGGCGTGGGCCATCACCTGTCGGTGACTGAAGACTCCTCTGGCGTCTTCTTGGTTGACTGGTCCGTCTCTTGTTTACTAGTTTTGTAAACAAGTAACTGAATTATATTATTGATACATACTATGTACAAACTATGAACTGAAAAAAAAAACAAGAACTTACAAATTTAAAACATTTAACTAGAGAAGTGGAGAAGAGGGGTTAAGTAGTAAATTTGATCGGAGGTAGAAACCAAAGATTTATGCGAGAGAGAGAGCTCGAGTCTTTTGAGGTTTGAAAACTTGATCGCAAATGAGCTCGCCTTCCTTTTATAGAAACGAGAAAGGAAGGCTATTACATTTACTTGGGTAAAGTAAGAAACATTTCACTTAAGTGAAAGTGAATTACTAAAGTAAAAGCAAAAGTAAGAAACATTTCACTTAGGTAAAAGTGAATTACTAAAGTAAAAGCAAGTTACTAAGGTAAAAGCAAAAGTAAAAGTACAGACAAGCAACTGTAGATGAACAGTGCTAACTTTTGACTATCTGAGATGCTTTTGGTAAATGACTTTTGACTTCGACTCGCTTTCGGTGGAAAAAGAGCCTCTTTTCTTGTTGAGCTACTTTTAATTTGGTGTTGAGCGATAAATGGGCTACGGGAAGCAGTCTTAGGAATAGTGACTATCTGACGATGGTCAGGCTGCGAAGGAGCTTTAGTCTTAGGAACGATGATTGTTGAGCTGCAAGGCGGTGAGCGATAAATGGGTGAACAGTAGAATGTCGTGCAAATGGGTCTGAAGAGCATCCACGAAGGTTGATGGTGCCATAGGGTCGTCTGAGACCATCATCTTCTCGCAAATTAGCTAATCGAGTCATTTTGGGAAGAGAAGTGAGGAGTGCTAGAGGCTTCTTCGTGTAACTCATCAATTCTTTTATTGAGGGCTTGGGCAATAAGTTTTAACTCACTTAGGAGCAATCCTTGAAATCGGATATGCTACGGGAGCAGGAGGATCTGTGGGGTGGTTTTGACTTTGATTCTTTTGAAATCTTTTTACGACTTGAGGAAGAGGATCTAAAGAAATGGCTTTAGAATCCTTTGTGAGTGGTGGGGAAATGGTGGGCTGGAATAGAACAACAGGAAATTGTTGAACGACCGATGATTCTCATTAACATCGAACTTATCCCACCATTTGATGTAGAAAAAGCGGGAAAGTCGAGGGAGTGGATCGGAGATAGCTATTTGAATTAGCTATGACGAGAGGGAGAAATACCGTATTGCCATTTAAGGATCCATGGAACCTTATATTTCTTGATGAAGAGAGAGAGTGAGAGAATATTCTCATTCCTTGGATCAGGTTTACTATTATTAGCAAAATGGGTAACTTGGACCTTAAGGGGGTCGGGAAGGAGGTCATAGGTAGAACCATGCCTATACCACCAAAGGACGAACCAATAAGGGATTGGACTTTTGAATTTATGATCGAATTGAATAAACCAGGAATGACTATGGGTCTCGTTCTGATGAAGGAGAACCTTATACCAAGCTTCAATATAATCATAAAAACAAAAAGGATAACTATGATTAGTGAGATCCATTAGATCGGAGGGATGTTTACCCCAATCAGAAATCTGAAGGAATTGTTTAATATACAAAGAATGATAAAGAACTTTTGATTTATCATTGTTTGCATAAATTGGTTTTATATTCTTGACTTCGAGTTTGAGGAGAATGTCCTTATAATAAACAAGAGACTTATAAGGAGCTATTTTGGAGGAAAATGCCAACCGGAGGGAAAAGCTGAGGCGTGACAAGCTTGATTTGGATCATTTTTGGTTTCATGTAGGGTTGATGTGAAACAAATAACTTTCCCATTTTGAGCACATTACTCTCGAGAAGAGGAGTGATTAGGAGGCTGCAGACGAGGTCTTTCTTTGGATTCTTGAATGGGTCAATAGGTTCGGGTTTATTTACTAAATTTGACTGTATGTTTGGGATTGTCCCCGAGCAGAAAATTTGTTTGGTGATAGGCCAGATTATTCTTGGGTGAGGGACTAAGGTACCTCTGGGATGATTACTTGGGCCACTAAGGCGACCCGGACCTGAGAGAGGAGGATGATCTCTGAAACTCATGATATATATAGTACTGTATGAATAAATTCTCAGTAAGAAAATCGAGGAATAGAATTATTTTTACCTTTAATGTATTCAATATCAAAATCAAAAATGCTTAATAAGGCTTGCCATCTAGCGAAAAAAGAATGCTTAGAGGCTAAATTTTCAACATCTTTTACTAAAATGTACTTGGTGACTTACTTGCGGTCAATCACGAACCGAATTTCGATTTAATAAGTCATTTTGAAATTTATTAATACATAATACTAATGAAAGAATTTCTTTTTAATAGTACTATATTTTGATTGTGTAATATTCCATGCATGTAGGAATGAAATCGAGCAATTTGTTGAGAGAATCGGATGTTAATTTTGTTTAAGAATGCCTCGAGAATCCAATATCGAGGCGTCGGTCTCAACTATTTTGAGCATTTGAATCATTGGAAATGCCAAAGCGGGGCAATGTCTTGACATATTTTTAACTTGTTGAATTGCAGAAGTATGAATGTCGGTCCAAGGTGGAAGATTATTTTGCAAACTTATTTGAAAAAGAGGTTGCAAATCTTCTGAATTCTTGTAGAACTTGCCTATATAATTGAGTGAGCCAAGAAATCTCTGCGGTTGGGTTTTATTGGTTATCTTATACAGGAACTTGTCGGTGAATTGAATAGCTCGTTCGATAAATTTGAACTTGTCCATTGAAGATATTAAGACCAAGAAACCTTATTAGGACTGAAAGCAAATTTGCATTTGGAAGGAGAAAGAACAAGACCATTTACTTTAATAGTAGTGAAAAGCGACTTTAAATGTTTTTCGTGTTCTTCAATAGTCTTTGAGTAAACAAGAATGTCGTCGATATAAACAACGATAAAATGGTGAAAGGGTTTAATATGTCATTGAGTATATTTTGAAATTCACTTGGAGCATTTTTTAGGCCAAATGCTTGAACATTCCATTCATAATGTCCAAGCGAAGTGGTGAATCTTTATTTTGTCTTGATCATCGGGATGAATGGCAATTTGCGAAGCCGGATTAAAGTCGAAATTTCTTGAAAATGGTGGCATTACTTAACCTATTGATAAGGTTAATCCTTATTGGGAAAGGGTACTAATCCATTCTAAGACCTTGTTTGATGGTTTGTAATTAATAACTAAGCGAAAGGGTACTCCTCTTTCTTTTACGCTTCATTATTGACATAAAAAGCGAAAGCAAGACCAAGGGATTTCTTGTGTTTAATTAATCCTTTATTGAGGAGATCATTGATTTCATTTTTACATAACTCCATTTGTTCATGACTCATCTGAATAGGTCTAGCTTTAGTGGGAATTAAATGTTCTTTGAATTCCTTAGCATAAGGAAGTCTAACCATATATTTTCCTATGCCAAAAGGCGTTGGGGAATCGAGAACAAAGTTATTCTTCATGTGAGATTTTAATTCTTCAATTTTTAACAGAATTTCTTTATTTTGAAGTTGTTCTTCAATTCTTTTATATTTGATTTCCTCTTTTAAGAAATTCAAATGTGTAGATTTACAGTTTATTAAATTCAATGACTTAGAAATGGATTCTTCTTGAATGTATTTTAAATCTCTTTCTTTTGGTTTAATAAGAAATTTAAATGTTATTTTCTTTCCTAAATGTTTACGGAGTAAGTCCTTCATTACTAGTTGTAAAAGGGTATAATAAATATATAAATGGTAAACCCAAAATAATTTTATACGTAAGATTGCGAATCGAGAACAAAAGATGTTTTGAAACACGTATTATCTTGACAAATATGTACTTTAGGTAATTTATATTTTATTTCCATTTGACTACCATTAATTTGAATTCAATTTTCTTTGGTTTTTTTGTAATATTTAGTTGGGATTAGACCTTCACGGATCTGATTTAAATGCACTTTTGTATCTACAAGGCGATAAGTTGTATTGAAAAGTTTTTATCCACAACTAGGTTAATAGAAACATACCATTTACGAATGGTGATGTCTTTAATTCTTTTAAGTGAAAGACCTTGAATAAATAAGTGCGAAATAGCTTTAGTACCGAGATGATTACGGTTCATCGTGATTTTCATCACTTGATGAGAATTATTGATCCGAAGATCGGGCTTTTATCTAAGTCTTTCCTTAGAGTAGAGACTTCTATTTTTAAATTAGCAATTTCTTTCTTTAATTTATTAACTTCTTGATTTAATTACGAAAGTAGTGACTTCTTTATTTGGAGATTTAAATCTTCCAAAGTTTTATTAAGACTAAAATTGGTTTCTCTTTAGCTTTAATAAACTTATCGTTTTTCTCTATTGTCTTTAGTTAATAAATCTTTTAAGCTGTTTTTGTGTATTGGGCTTTTAACTTAGGATCGGTGATTTTACTAATCAAGTCGATTAACAAAGAACTCTCTTCATCATCCTTGTTAATTACATTAATCTTTTTAGTGCTGACAAATTTTAAATCGCAATTATTACTTACAGATGGTGACTTCGTCGGTTTCTCTTTGCTTGAATTATTTTTCTTTGTTATTATCGGAGGAATATGAAATGTTAGAGTCTTCATTGTTACTAACTTCATTTTCTATTCTCATTAACTCTAATATATATTAGGTATCTTCTTGATTAATATTTAAGCGAGGCGACACATCTTATTTTGCATTCACTTTTATAATGACCCTTTTGCCACAATTGTGGCTACAATTTACTTTTATCAAATTTTTAGTTCTTTTATTATGTCTTTTATTAATAGGTTTGGGCTTATTATAATAATTATCTTGATTCTTATCTTTATGATGATTGCGTCTTTTCTTGTAGCCTTTATGACTTTTATGAAAGTCGATATGTTTATGCTGTGCTTTAAATGCAGAGCAGAGCCACGGGAGGTAAACCATATTGCTTTCATGAGAATATCTTAGAAACTCATATTTAGCCTTTTTTCTTGTCTTTACTAGCTTGTTTGGCTAACTTAAAATCAATACACATTTTAATCCTATCTTTTGAATATAAGCGATTATATACCATAAGTGAGATTATCATAATCAATATATCCTAAATTTTTACTAAGTTCTTTCACTTGAACTTTGTGAGCAAATAAGGATGGTAAACCATTAACAAATTTTTCTTTCGAGAAAGGTTTATTACATTGTCATTTCTCATCATAACTCTAGAAGTAAAAACATCTTTGTACCATCTAAAGTCACTTAGAGTGGGATGAGTGAGATTACTTAGGCGATCGTGGATTCTTTCGGTGATATTCTTTGGGGGTTCCTCTGAAGTGTTTTATTATAGTATAAATCAAAGTATTTACTCCATCGGTGGCCCTATTCTATAGTTTCATCAAAAATCGGGTTGCCTTGACATCTAGCGAAGCTGCATGGATTATAGATAATCTAGAATCTTGGTGAGATGTTTTTCCACCAAGACACGAGAATACACAGTAAATCCACTATTGATAATTCAACAATATACGGTTGAGTAAGAGTGTTGAATTTTGTTAGATAGTTATTTGCTACCATGGACATATGATTTAACTTATTGAGGATTTCTTGTTCACTAAACCCGTGATATTCCATTCATAAATTTTATTAGGCGAAAAGCAGAAAATTGTTTATCTAGGTTTCTCTCTCTTCAAATTGTAAATCTGGAGGAGTTGGTCTAGAATACCAATTCACTGGTCATACTAGTATTATGGACGGTTAACTTATTTAGCATTCATGAATATCTTATCTTGATAGAGTGGTGATTGACTATCGATTATGATTGCTTTCATTATCGAGTTAATCGATCGATAATAGCAATAAATGCAAGCTTGTTTACGGTTCGATTTTTGTTTTAATTTTTTAAACAAGCGATCGATAGCTCTTTGTAAGATCAAGCGTCTTTATTAGGTAATCCTAATTTTCTCTATTTTACGGTAGTTTTAATAGTGGTTGAACAATTTTTGACTACGGTTTTTAATAATATTTTCTTCAAATTTTTCTTGATCACATCTATTTGTTTTCCTACTGAGTTGCTAGGTATTAGTTACTAAAATTTAGCATTCAATGATTTTTTATCATCATTAATTCCATTAGAGATTTTAAATGAAATTTGGTACATTCTTTGAAGTATTTTTCTTTGAAATTAAGACACTTTCTAAGGGTGGGTGACTAGGCGAGACCTTAGACTTGTCTTCTTTGATCCATTGAGTTTTAGTTATAACATTGCATTTAAATTGATACTGCTCATACCAATCATAGAAGGTAATATTAATTTTTTCACTATTAATAAATTTCTTCCATTTATTGACAATTTTATCTCTTTCTTTCTCGGTTGGGTGATTTTTCTAAATTGATGTCTTTTAATTTTATTAGACTTGGAGTTAAAATCATTCACAAGATTAATCAATCTAACACAAATTCTTTCTTAATGACTCTTAATTGATTATTAATTGGAACATCAAAATCAGACTGAGTAGGAAGCTCAGAAGGAGTCGGAGAAGAAGAGCTTTCTTCCTCGGCTGGGTAATTCTGAGGGTGACAAGAATAACAAGGATGACTTGCTTGACCTTGATTTAAAATTCCTTTTAACTTAATGTCTCTTATAGAAGGTTACTAAGGACTTGAATCTCTTCTAGGTAGATTCATAGAAGGAGGTGAAGAACTAGAATAGTCTTCTATGATAAGCTGGTCTTCTAGAGCGTTCAAAGCTAACTTTGGCAGTTCCATGAAGAAAATTGCCTTATGTTTTCAATGTTCACTCGTTGTTTACTAAATTTCTTTGTGGTATTTCACTTGGTAAAATCCATTGACTTGGTAATGTAATATCTTTCCATAGAATTGTTCTAGGGATCGGATATTAGCATCATTTGGTTGAACTTTGAATTAATCTTGTGTGTGATCTTTAGGGCTTTTATTAAGAGCATGGACATTCAAATTAGTCTTCGTGGTCTTATAATAAATTCTATAGATTAAAGCAATTGGTTGAGAACCTTTGATCATTTGTGTAATTTCTCCTGCTTTGTTTTAATATTTAATGTTAAAGCTTTTAATAGGTGTTGATCACTTAGACTAAGTGTGAAGTCGGAAAGCAATTAAAATTGATAGGACCATTATGCGGTGGCTTCCATGCTTTTATTATGCTTGGATAATAATTCAAAATCTAGCATCTACAGAGGCAGGTAGATACTTGAATTAATTCCTTTAATGTTCAATGGTTTGGCTTCTTTACTTGAACTAGACCTATGTGGATGAAATTATAACCCTTTTTCTATGTTTTTAATAACTTGAGGAAAGAAGGTTACAATTTTCATATTCTTTGTTAATAGCATAGACTTTTTCATTGTTTTAACATTGTAATCATTTTAAAGTTATAAAAATGTTGGTGATAAATTTCTTTGGGAGAAATGCAGGTATATTCAATTATGTAAAACTTGGTGATATTTTCATAGCTTGTTTTCTTCACGATTAACTATATACGGTATAGGTTTTGAGGTTGACTATGACTAGGTGAGGAGTTAGATCTAAATAACCTCTCATTATTCTTGAGTTCAAAATTTTATTCACTCTTTATCTTCCATTCGAGACCCTCTTTACAGGTAGACTCATACCTATTGTTCTAAAACCCATCACCTTTCGCACAAGAGACTTACCTAGGGTTGACGGTGACAAGGTGTTCTACGATAAGTTAGGTGACCGATAAAGGATGAAATGATTTTTGAAAGCAGTTTTAATAAGCAAATTAATGAGATCTTCTTGGTCATTAGAGCAGAGATAAGCAACTTAGCTCGATACCATGCAAAGTGGAAGAAAAAGATAAAAGGAAGAACACGAGAGTAGCATCTACGATCGAATATAGTTTTGTAAACAAATGGCTGAATTATATTATTGATACATACTATGTACAAACTATGAATGTGAAAAAAAAACAAGAACTTACAAATTTAAAACATTTAACTAGAGAAGTGGAGAAGAGGGGTTAAGTAGAAATTTGATCGAGGTAGAAACCAAAGATTTATGCGAGAGAGAGAGCTCGAGAGTCTTTCGAGGTTTGAAAACTTGATCTGCCAAATAAACTCGCCTTCCTTTTATAGAAACGAGGAAAGGGCTATTACATTTACTTGGGTAAAGTAAGAAACATTTCACTTAAGTGAAAGTGAATTACTAAAGTAAAAGCAAAAGTAAAAACATTTCACTTAGGTAAAGTGAATTACTAAAGTAAAAGCAAAAGTAAGAAACATTTCACTTAGTAAAAAGTGAATTACTAAAGTAAAAGCAAAGTTACTAAGGTAAAAGCAAAAGTAAAAAAGTACAGATGAATTTGTAGATGAGCA
Source organism: Panax quinquefolius (assembly GCA_020205615.1). Taxonomy (NCBI): domain Eukaryota; kingdom Viridiplantae; phylum Streptophyta; class Magnoliopsida; order Apiales; family Araliaceae; genus Panax; species Panax quinquefolius. The sequence goes on from CM035153.1 coordinate 175,192,332, forward strand.
GTGCTAACTTTTGACTATTCTGAGATGCTTTTGGCCGACTGACTTTGACTCGACTCTGCTTTCGGTGGAAAGAGCCTCTTTTTCTTGTTGAGCTACTTTAATTTGGTGATTTGAGCGAATAAATGGGGTGCTTAGGAAGCGAGTCTTAGGAATAGTGATTATCTGAGCGATGGCTGGTAACGGGAAGCAGAAAGAACGATGTTGGTGGGCTGTAAAAGAGGCGAGTGAGCGATAAATGGGTGAGCAGAAAGTAGAATGTCGGGCAAATGGGTCTGAGCATCCACGAAGGTTGATGGTGCCATAGGGTCGTCTGAGACCATCATCTTCGCAAATTGGCTAAGCAGAGTCATTTTGGGAAGAAGCGAGGAGTGCTGCAGAGGCTTCTTCGTGTAACTCATCAATTCTTTTATTGAGGGCTTGGGCAATAAGTTTTAACTCACTTAGGAGCAATCCTTGAAATCGGATATGCTTACGGAGCAGGGAGGATCTGTGGGATTTGGTTTTGACTTTGATTCTTTTGAAATCTTTTTACGACTTGAGGAAGAGGATCTAAAGAAATGGCTTTAGAATCCTTTAATACAGTGGTTGGGGAAATGGTGGGCTGGAATAGAAGACAGGAAATTCTTGTTGAACGACCAATGATTCATTAACATCGAACTTATCCCACCATTTGATGTAGAAAAAGCGGGAAAGTCGAGGAGTGGATCGAGAGATAGCTTGAATTACTATTAGCTGGAGGCGGAGAAATACCGTATTGCCATTTAAGGATCCATGGAACCTTATATTTCTTGATGAAGAGAGAGTGAGAGGAATATTCTCATTCCTTGGATCAGGTTTATTATTAGCAAAATGGGTAACTTGGACCTTAAGGGGGTCGGGAAGGAGGTCATAGGTAGAACCATTACCTATACCACCAAAAGACGAACCAATAAGGGATTGGACTTTTGAATTTATGATCGAATTGAATAAACCGAGGAATGACTATGGGTCTCGTTACGATGAAGGAGAACCTTATACCAAGCTTCAATATAATCATAAAAACAAAAAGGATAACTATGATTAGTGAGATCCATTAGATCGGAGGGATGTTTACCCCAATCAGAAATCTGAAGGAATTGTTTAATATACAAAGAATGATAAAGAACTTTTGATTTATCATTGTTTGCATAAATTGGTTTTATATTCTTGATTTCAGTTTGAGGAGAATGTCCTTATAATAAACAAGAGACTTATAAAGGGTAATTTGGAGAAAATGCTGACCGGGAGGGAAAAAGCTGGGCGTGAAGCTTAAGTGGATCATTTTTGGTTTCATGTAGGGTTGATGTGAAACAAATAACTTTCCCATTTGAGCACATACTCGGAAGAGGAGTGATTAGGAGGCTATGACGAGGTCTTTCTTTGGATTCTTGAATGGGTCGATAGGTTGGGTTTATTTACTAAAAATTTGAATCTGTAAGGTTTGGGGATTGTCCCCGAGCAGAAAATTTGTTTGGTGATAGGCCGTTATTCTTGGGTGAGGGACTAAAGTACCTCTGGGATGATTACTTGGGCCCTTAAGGCGGCCGGACCACGAGAGGAGGATGATCCTCTGAAACTTCATGGTATAGTACTGTATGAATAAATTCTACGGTAAGAAAATCGGGAATAGAATTATTTTACCTTTAATGTATTCAATATCAAAATCAAAAATGCTTAATAAGGCTTGCCATCTAGCGAAAAGAATGCTTAGAGGCTAAATTTTCAACATCTTTTACTAAAATGTACTTGGGTGACTTGCGATTCAATGCGAACGAGAATTTCGATTTAATAAGTCATTTTGAAATTTATTAATACATAATACTAATGAAAGAATTTCTTTTTAATAGTACTATATTTTGATTGTGTAATATTCCATCTTGTAGGAATGAAATCGAACAATTTGTTCGAGGGAATCGGATGTTAATTTTTGTTTAAGAATGCCTCAAGAATCCAATATCGAGGCGTCGGTCTCAACTATTTTGAGCATTTGAATCATTGGAAATGCCAAGGTAGGGCAATGTCTTGACATATTTTTTAACTTGTTGGATTTGCGAAGTATGAATGTCGATCGAGGTGGAAGATTATTTTGCAAGCAATTTGAAAAAGAGGTTTGCAAATCTTCTGAATTCTTGTAGAACTTGCTATATAATTAAATGAGCAAGAAATCTCTGCGAGTTGGGTTTTATTGGTTATCTTATCGGGAACTTGTCGTGAATTGAATAGCTCGTTCGATAAATTTGAACTTGTCCATTGAAGATATTAAGACCAAGAAACCTTATTCGGACTGAAAGCAAATTTGCATTTGGAAGGAGAAAGAACAAGACCATTTACTTTAATAGTAGTGAAGAGCGACTTTAAATGTTTTTCGTGTTCTTGATAGTCTTTGAGTAAACAAGAGAATCGTCGATATAAACAACGATAAAATGGGTGAAAGGGTTTAATATGTCATTGAGTATATTTTGAAATTCACTTGGAGCATTTTTTAGGCCAAATGCTTGAACATTCCATTCATAATGTCCAAAGCGGAGTGGTGAATCTTTATTTTGTCTTGATCATCGGGATGAATGGCAATTTGCGAAAGCCGGATTTAAGGTCAAATTCTACGAAAATGGTGGCATTACTTAACCTATTGATAAGGTCGTCCTTATTGGGAAGGGTACCTAATCCATTCTAAGACCTTGTTGATGGTTTGTAATTAATAACTAAGCAGGGGTACACCTCTTTCTTTTTACGCTTCATTATTGACATAAAAGGAGAAAGCAAGACCAAGGGATTTCTTGTGTTTAATTAATCCTTTATTGAGGAGATCATTGATTTCATTTTTACATAACTCCATTTGTTCAGCGACTCATACGAATAAGTCTAGCTTTAGTGGGAATTAAATGTTCTTTGAATTCTTAGCATAAGGAAGTCTAACCATATGTTTCTTCTATGCCAAAAGGCATTGGGGAATCGAACAAAGGTTATTCTTCATGTAGATTTTAATTCTTCAATTTTTAACTGAATTTCTTTATTTTGAAGTTGTTCTTCAATTCTTTTGTATTTGATTTCCTCTTTTAAGAAATTCAAATGTGTAGATTTACAGTTTATTAAATTCAATGACTTAGAAATGGATTCTTCTTGAATGTATTTTAAATCTCTTTCTTTTGGTTTAATAAGAAATTTAAATGTTATTTTCTTTCCTAAATGTTTTACTGAGTAAGTCCTTCATTACTTAAGTAAAAAAGGGTATAATAAATATATAAATGGTAAACCCAAAATAATTTTATCGTAAGATTGCGAATCGAACAAAAGATGTTTTGAAACACATATTATCTTGACAAATATGTACTTTAGGTAATTTATATTTTATTTCCATTTGACTACCATTAGCTGAATTCAATTTTTCACTGAAAATTCTAAACAGAATTTTCAACTTTTCATCGCTGTTAAATTTGACTGATCTAATTTAAATTTTTCACAGAGACTTATGTACAAACTTTTAACTAGAGAAGTGGAGAAGAGGGGTTAAAGTAAGTCGATCGGAGGTAGAAACCAAAGATTTATGCGAGAGAGAGAGAGCTCGAGAGTCTTTCGAGGTTTGAAAACTTGATCTGCCGAATAAACTTCGCCTTCCTTTTATAGAAACGAGGAAAGGGGCTATTACATTTACTTGGGTAAAGTAAAAACATTTCACTTAAGTGAAAGTGAATTACTAAAGTAAAAGCGAAAGTAAGAAACATTTCACTTAGGTAAAAGTGAATTACTAAAGTAAAAGCAAAAGTAAGAAACATTTCACTTAGGTAAAAGTGAATTACTAAAGTAAAAGCAAATTACTAAGGTAAAAGCAAAAGTAAAAAATGCTGAACAAACATTTGTAGATGAGCAGTGCTAACTTTTGACTATTACAGATGCTTTTGGTAAACTGACTTTTGACTCGACTCTGCTTTCGGTGGAAAGAGCCTCTTTCTTTGTTGAGCTACTTTAATTTGGTGTTGATGCAGTAAATGGGCTGGTAGGAAGGCAGTCTTAGGAATAGTATTATCTGAGCGATGGCCCATTGTAGGGCGGTCTTAGGAGCGATGTTGGGGCAGTGGGATGCCCGGTCTGAGGCGGTGAGCGATAAATGGGTGAACAGTAAAATGTCAGGCAAATGGGTCCTGAGCATCCTGAAGGTTGATGGTGCCATAGGGGTCGTACAGACCATCATCTTCTGCAAATTGGCTAACTGAGTCATTTTGGGAAGAAGGTGAGGAGTGCTAGAGGAAGCTTCGTGTAACTCATCAATTCTTTTATTGAGGGCTTGGGCGATAAGTTTTAACTCACTTAGGAGCAATCCTTGAAATCGGATATGCTCACGGGAGCAGGGAGGATCTGTGGGGTGGTTTTGACTTTGATTCTTTTGAAATCTTTTTACGACTTGAGGAAGAGGATCTAAAGAAATGGCTTTAGAATCCTTTATGCAGTATTTGGGGAAATATTTGGGCTGGAATAGGAGCAACAGGAAATTCTTGTTGAACCTGACCAATGATTCTGTTAACATCGAACTTATCCCACCATTTGATGTAGAAAAAGCGGGAAAGTCGAGGGAGTGGATCAGAGATAACTGCTGAATTACTAGCAACAGAGGGTGGAGAAATACCGTATTGCCATTTAAGGATCCATGGAACCTTATATTTACTGATGAAGAGGAGAGTGAGAGGAATATTCTCATTCCTTGGATCTGGTTTACTATTATTAGCAAAATGGGTAACTTGGACCTTAAGGGGGTCGGGAAGGAGGTCATAGGTAGAACCATGCCTATACCACCAAAGGACGAACCAATAAGGGATTGGACTTTTGAATTTATGATCGAATTGAATAAACCAGGAATGACTATGGGTCTCGTTCTGATGAAGGAGAACCTTATACCAAGCTTGATATAATCATAAAAACAAAAGGATAACTATGATTAGTGAGATCCATTAGATCGGAGGATGTTTTCCCCAATCGTAAATCTGAAGGAATTGTTTAATATACAAAGAATGATAAAGAACTTTTGATTTATCATTGTTTGCATAAATTAGTTTTATATTCTAGCGACTTCGGTTTGAGGAGAATGTCCTTATAATAAACAAGAGACTTATAAGGAGGAAATTTGGAGGAAAATGCCTGACCGGGAGGAAAAAGCTGGCGTGAAGCTTATTTGGATCATTTTTGGTTTCATGTAGGGTTGATGTGAAACAAATAACTTTCCCATTTGAGCACATACTCGGAAGAGGAGGTATTAGGGGCTGCGAGGCGAGGTCTTTCTTTGGATTCTTGAATGGGTTGATAGGTTCGAGGTTTATTTACTAAAAAATTTGAGCTTGTATGGCTTCAGGGATTGTCCCCGAGCAGAAAATTTATTTGGTGATAGGCCAGGGTATTCTTGGGTGAGGACTAAGGTACCTACAGGATGATTACTTGGGCCTTAGAAGGCGGCCGGACCACTGAGAGGAGGATGATCCTCTGAAACTCATGACTGTATAGTACCTGTATGAATAAATTCTCTGGTAAGAAAATCAGGAATAGAATTATTTTTACCTTTAATGTATTCAATATCAAAATCAAAAATGCTTAATAAGGCTTGCCATCTAGCGAAAAAGAATGCTTAGAGGCTAAATTTTCAACATCTTTTACTAAAATGTACTTGGTGACTTGCGGTCAATGCGAACCGGGAATTTCGATTTAATAAGTCATTTTGAAATTTATTAATACATAATACTAATGAAAGAATTTCTTTTTTAATAGTACTATATTTTGATTGTATATAATATTCCATCTTGTAGGAATGAAATCGAACAATTTGTTAGGGAGAATCGGATGTTAATTTTGTTTAAGAATGCCTCGAATCCAATATCGAGGCGTCGGTCTCAACTATTTTGAGCATTTGAATCATTGGAAATGCAAAGCGAGGGCAATGTCTTGACATATTTTTAACTTGTTGAATTGCGAGAAGTATGAATGTCGGGTCAAGTGGTGGAGATTATTTTGCAAAATATTTGAAAAAGAGGTTTGCAAATCTTCTGAATTCTTGTAGAACTTGCTATATAATTCAAATGAGCAAGAAATCTCTGCGGTTGGGTTTTATTGGTTATCTTATACAGGAACTTGTCGGTGAATTGAATAGCTCGTTCGATAATTTGAACTTGTCCATTGAAGATATTAAGACCAAGAAACCTTATTCGGACTGAAAGCGAAATTTGCATTTGGAAGGAGAAAGAACAAGACCATTTACTTTAATAGTAGTGAAGAACGACTTTAAATGTTTTTCGTGTTCTTGATAGTCTTTGAGTAAACAAGAATGTCGTCGATATAAACAAACGATAAAATGGTGAAAGGGTTTAATATGTCATTGAGTATATTTTGAAATTCACTTGGAGCATTTTTAGGCCAAATGCTTGAACATTCCATTCATAATGTCCAAGCGGGTGGTGAATCTTTATTTTGTCTTGATCATCGGGATGAATGGCAATTTGCGAAACCGGATTTAAGGTCAAATTCTTTGAAAATGGTGGCATTACTTAACCTATATGATAAGGTCGTCTTTATTGGGAAGAATTTACCTAATCCATTCTAAGACCTTGTCGATGGTTTGTAATTAATAACTAAGCAGGTACACCTCTTTCTTTTTACGCTTCATTATTGACATAAAAAGCGGAAGCAAGACCGAGGGATTTCTTGTGTTTAATTAATCCTTTATTGAGGAGATCATTGATTTCATTTTACATAACTCCATTTGTTCATGACTCATACGAATAGAAGCTGCAGCTTTAGTGGGAATTAAATGTTCTTTGAATTCCTTAGCATAAGGAAGCCTAACCATATGTTTTTTCTATGCCAAAAGGCGTTGGGGAATCGAGAACAAAGGTTATTCTTCATGTAGATTTTTAATTCTTCAATTTTAATGAATTTCTTTATTTTGAAGTTGTTCTTGATTCTTTTATATTTGATTTCCTCTTTTAAGAAATTCAAATGTGTAGATTCTGATTTATTAAATTGATGATTTAGAAATGGATTCTTCTTGAATGTATTTTAAATCTCTTTCTTTTGGTTTAATAAGAAATTTAAATGTTATTTTCTTTCCTAAATGTTTCTGAGTTAAGTCCTTCATTACTAGTAGTAAATGGGTATAATAAATATATAAATGGTAAACCCAAAATAATTTTTTATACGTAAGATTGCGAATCGAGAACAAAAGATGTTTTGAAACACATATTATCTTGACAAATATGTACTTTAGGTAATTTATATTTTATTTCCATTTGACTACCATTAAATTTGAATTCAATTTTTCACTTTGGTTTTTTTGTAATATTTAGTTGGGATTAGACCTTCTGGATCTGATTTAAATCTGCACTTTTATCTACCAAGGCGGTAAGTTGTATTGAAAAGTTTTATCCACAACTAGGTTAATAGAAACATACCATTTTACGAATGGTGATGTCTTTAATTCTTTTAAGTGAAAGACCTTGAATAAATAAGTGCGAAATATCTTTAGTACCGGATGATTACGGTCATCGTGATTTTCATCACTTGGATGAGGAATTATTGATCACGAAGATCGGGCTTTTTATCTAAGTCTTTTCTTAGAGTAGAGACTTCTATTTTAAATTAGCAATTTCTTTCTTTAATTTATTAACTTCTTGATTTAATTACGAAAGGTGACTTCTTTAGCGGAGATTTAAATCTTTCCAAAGTTTTATTAAGACTAAAAATTGGTTTCTCTTTAGCTTTAATAAACTTATCGTTTTCTCTATTGTCTTTAGTTAATAAATCTTTTAAGCTTTTTTGTGTATTGGGCTTTTAACTTAGGATCGGTGATTTTACTAATTAAGTCGATTAACAAAGAACTCTCTTCATCATCCTTATTAATTACATTAATCTTTTTAGTCTGACAATTTTCATTGCAATTATTGCTTACGGATGGTGACTTCGTCTTGCTTCTTTGCTTGAATTATTTTCTTTGTTAGTATCGGAGGAATATGAAATGTTAGAGTCTTCATTATTACTAACTTCATTTTCTATTCTCATTAACTCTAATATATATTGGTATCTTCTTCATTAATATTTAAGCGGGGCAACTTACATTTTATTTTGCATTCACTTTTATAATGACCCTTTTGCCACAATTGTGGCACACAATTTTACTTTTATCAAATTTTTAGTTCTTTTATTATGTCTTTTATTAATGGGTTTGGGCTTATTATAATAATTATCTTGATTCTTATCTTTATGATGATATTTGCGTCTTTTCTTGTAGCGTCTATGACTTTTATGAGAGTCGATATGTTTATGCTGTGCTTTCGTCTACAGAGAGACAGGAGGTAAACCATATTGCTTTCATGAGAATATCTGAAACTCATATTTAGCCTTTTTCTTGTCTTTACTAGCTTGTTTGGCTAACTTAAAATCAATACACATTTTAATCCTATCTTTTGAATATAGCGATTATGTCACCATAAGTGAGATTATCATAATCAATATATCTAAATTTTTACTAAGTTCTTTCACGAACTTTGTGAGCAAATAAGGATGGTAAACCATTAACAAATTTTTCTTTCGAAAGGTTTATTCTTGTCATTTCTCATCATAACTTCTAGAAGTAAAAACATCTTTGTACCATCTAAAGTCACTTAGAGAGTGGGACATGAGTGAGATTACTTAGGCGATCGTGGATTCTTTCGGTGATATTCTTTGGGGTTCCTACGAAGTGTTTTATTATAGTATAAATCAAAGTATTTACTCCATCGGTGGCCCTATTCTATAGTTTCATCAAAAATCGGGTTGCCTTGACATCTAGCGAAGCTGCATGGATTATAGATAATCTAGAATCTTTGGTGAGATGTTTTCCCACCAAGACACGAGAATACTGCAAATCCACTAGTGATAATTCAACAATATACGGTTGAGTAAGAGTGTTGAATTTTGTTAGATAGTATTTCTTTACCATGGACATATGATTTAACTTATTGAGGATTTCTTGTTCACTAAACCCCGTGATATTCCATTCATAAATTTTATTAGGCGAAGCGAGAAAATTGTTTATCTAGGTTTCTCTCTTCAAATTGTAAATGCGGAGGAGTTGGTCTAGAATACCAATTCTGGTCATACTAGTATTATGGACGGTTAACTTATTTAGCATTCATGAATATCTTATATTGATGAAGTGGTGATTGACTATCGGAATGACTCTCTGCTTTCATTATCGAGTTAATCGATCGATAATAGCAATAAATCAAGCTTGTTTACGGTTCGGTCTTTGTTTTAATTTTTTAAATAAGCGATCGATAGCTCTTTGTAAGATCAGCGTCTTTATTAGGTAAACCTAATTTTCTCTATTTTACGGTAGTTTTAATAGTGGTTGAACAATTTTTGACTCTGGTTTTTAATAATATTTTCTTCAAATTTTTCTTGATCTGTCTATTTGTTTTCCTACGATTTGCTAGGTATTAGTTACTAAAATTTAATTGTTCGATGATTTTTTATCATCATTAATTCCATTAGAGATTTTAAATGAAATTTGTGGTCATTCTTGAAGTATTTTTTCTTGAAATTAAGACACTTTCTAAGGGTGGGTGACTAGGCGAGACCTTAGACTTGTCTTCTTTGATCCATTGAGTTTTAGTTATAACATTGCATTTAAATTGATCTTGCTTTCATACCAATCATAGAAGGTAATATTAATTTTTCATTATTAATAAATTTCTTCCATTTATTGACAATTTTATCTCTTTCTTTCTCGGTTGGGTGATTTTTTCTAAATTGATGTCTTTTAATTTTATTAGACTTGGAGTTAAAATCATTCACAAGATTAATCGATCTAACACAAATTCTTTCTTAATGACTCTTAATTGATTATTAATTGGAACATCAAAATCGACCGAGTAGGTAAGAAGCTCGGAAGAGTCGGAGAAGAAGAGCTTTCTTCCTCGGCTGGGTAATTCTGAGGGTGACAAGAATAACAAGGATGACTTGCTTGGCCTTGATTTAAAATTCCTTTTAACTTAATGTCTCTTATAGAAGGGTTACTAAGGACTTTGAATTCTCTTCAAGGTAGATTCATAGAAGGAGCTGAAGAACTAGAATAGTCTTCTATGATAAGCTGGTCTTCTAGAGCGTTCAAAGCTAACTTTGGCAGTTCCATCGAAAAATTGCCTTATGTTTTCAATGTTCACTCGTTGTTTACTACAATTTCTTTGTGGTATTTCACTTGGTAAAATCCATTGACTTGGTAATGTAATATCTTTCCATAGAATTGTTACAGGGATGCGGATATTAGCATCTTTGGTTGAACTTTGAATTAATCTTTGTGTGATCTTTAGGGCTTTTATTAAGAGCATGGACATTCAAATTAGTCTTCATGGTCTTATAATAAATTCTATAGATTAAAGCAATTGGTTGAGAACCTTGATCATTTGTGTAATTTCTCCTCTTTGTTTTAATATTTAATGTTAAAGCTTTTAATAGGTGTTGATCACTTAGACTAAGTGTGAAGTCGGAAAAGCAATTAAAATGGATAGGACCATTGTGCGATGGCTTCCATAGCACCTATTATGCTTGGATAATAATTCAAAAATCTAGCATCTACGAGGAGACGGTAGATACTTGAATTAATTCCTTTAATGTTCAATGGTTTAGCTTGCTACTTGAACTAGACCTATGTGGATGAAATTATAACCCTTTTTCTATGTTTTTAATAACTTGAGGAAAGAAGGTTACAATTTTCATATTCTTTGTTAATAGCATAGACTTTTTCAATTTGTTTTAACATTGTAATCTGTTTTAAAGTTATCTAAAAATGTTGGTGATAAATTTCTTTGGGAGAAATTGCAGGTATATTCGATTATGTAAAACTTGGTGATATTTTCATAGCTGTTTTTCTTCACGATTAACTATATACGGTATAGGTTGCAAGGTTGACTATGACTAGGTGAGGAGTTAGATCTAAATAACCTACTCATTATTCTTGAGTTCAAAATTTTATTCACTCTTTATCTTCCATTCAGGACCCTCTTACAGGTAGACTCATACCTATTGTTCTAAAACCCATCACTAGCTAGCTCACAGAGAGACTTACCTAGGGTTGACAAATGAACAAGGTTTTACTGATAAAGGATGAAGTTAGGTGACTTCGATAAGCAACTTGGCTACGATACCATATAACAATGACGATAAGTTTTTAATCGAGAAAACTTTTGAGAAGAAAGAAAAGATTAAGAAGATGGCCGGTGAATCGGTAAAGTAATCTCTTTCTTTTATTTATAAACATTTGAGGAAGGGATTACATTAATTCCTAGACTAAATGTTTAAGGAAGAAGAAGTATTGAAGACTTCTTCTTCATCTTTAACTAAGAAGATCGAAAGTGAGAGCTTCGTCTTGACTAACTTCTAGAGAGAAGGGAGAGGACCTCGGAAGGAAGAGCTACAGAGAGAGAAAGCTCGAGGCTTCATTGAATTAAGCCTAAAGAAACTCTAACACTTGAGTTTCTTTTAAATAGAAAAACTAAAAAGTAAATTACTATTGATTCACTTGAGGAATCACTATTACATTAAGCTTGAAGTAAAAGTAATTTTACTAAAGTAAAAAGTAAAAGCGAAACATTTTACATTTACTTTACATGGGTAAATGTGAAACATTTAACTAAGTTAAAAACATTTAACTTAAGTAAAAGCAAAAGTTATTCTTTTACTTTTACTTTTACATTTACTAAAGTAAAAGAGATGATGGCGTGGGGCCACTGTTTGTCGATGTTGAAGACTCTCTGGCGTCTTCTTGGTTGGCGTCTAGTCCGTCCGTCTCTGTAGATCTTGGGAAGGTCTTTGTTGATCATCTTCTCGGATGAGTCACCATCCTACTTATTAGCACTTAAAATGAAGTAAAAGTAATTTACTAAAGTAAAAGTAAAGCGTAAGAAACATTTTACATTTACTTTTACATGGGTAAATGTAAGAAACATTTAACTAAGTTAAAAACATTTAACAAGTAAAAGCAAAAGTTATTCTTTTACTTTTACTTTTACATTTACTAAAGTAAAAGAGATGATGGCGTGGGCCATCACTGTCGATGTTGAAGACTCTCTGGCGTCTTCTTGGTTGTTGGTCAGTAAGTCTCTGTGAATCTTAGGAAGGTCTTTGTTGATCATCTTCTCGGATGAGTCACCATCCCTCTTATTTAGCCTTAAAATTTTTATCCGAGGAAATAACCTATCATTGAAAAATTGGTTTATAAAGAAGGAGGAAAAATTTTCTCTAGAAAATTGGTCAAAATCTTCAAAATTTCTTAGATTTTGTAAAAATTCTTTGTTTAAAAAGCGGATCGGATGAAATACGAAAACAAAGGATCACTCGATTGGTCACGATCTATCGATAGAAATCGATCTAAGCAGAAGACTAATTTGTTAAGCTATTTAAACAAAATTCTTTCTTTTGTCATTCCTCTAAAACTCGAAGCAGATTCTTGCCTTAAGTGGCTTCGTACTGTAGATCTAATGATACCCTTAGCCTAAAGCGCTCCCAACACAGAGTCTTACTGAGCGGCATTAACGGGACTTATGGCGATCTTAGGTGTTTCTGACAAGTCGGCGATTGAAAGTGGAAGCGAAAAGAAGAAAAAGTTTGAAAAACATTTAAGTAAACAAATCAAAAGCTGTTTTTTAATCGAAACCACAGATAGCATCAAGAACCAAAGTGTGGCTCACGATACCATATAACTTGAATGACGATAAGTTTTTAAAAGAAAAACTTTATGAAGAAAGAAAAGATTAAGAAGATGGCCAGGTGAATCGGTAAAGTAATCTCTTTCTTTTATTTATAAACATTTGAGGAAGGGATTACATTAATTCCTAGACTAAATGTTTAAGGGAAGAGAGAAGTATTGAAGACTTCTTCTTCATCTTCTAACTAAGAAGATCGAAGCTGAGAGCTTCGTCTTCGGCTAACTCTAGAGAGAAGGGAGAGGACCTCGGAAGAGCTTCTAGAGAGAGAAGCTCTGAGGCTTCAACTGAATTAAGCCTAAAGAAACTCTAACACTTGAGTTTCTTTAAATAGAAAACTAAAAAGTAAATTACTATTGATTCACGCGAGAATCACTTTATTACGATAAGCTGAAGTAAAAGTAATTTACTAAAGTAAAAGTAAAAGCGTAAGAAACATTTTACATTTACTTTTACATGGGTAAATGTAAGAAACATTTAACTAAGTTAAAACATTTAACAAGTAAAAGCAAAAGTTATTCTTTTACTTTTACTTTTACATTTACTAAAGTAAAAGAGATGATGGCGTGGGCCATCACATTCGATGTTGAAGACTCCTCTGGCGTCTTCTTGGTTGGACCGTCCGTCTCTCTGTGAATCTTAGGAAGGTCTTTGTTGATCATCTTCTTCGGATGAGTCACCATCCCTCTTATTCGCATTTTAAATCAAGTAAAAGTAATTTACTAAAGTAAAAGTAAAAGCGTAAGAAACATTTTACATTTACTTTTACATGGGTAAATGTAAGAAACATTTAACTAAGTTAAAACATTTAACTTAAGTAAAAAGCAAAAGTTATTCTTTTACTTTTACTTTTACATTTACTAAAGTAAAAGAGATGATGGCGTGGGCCATCACACATCGATGTTGAAGACTCCTCTGGCGTCTTCTTGGTTGGTTGGTAAAATCTCACATAGATCTTAGGAAGGTCTTTGTTGATCATCTTCTCGGATGAGTCACCATCCCTACTATTAAGCCTTAAATTTTTATCCGAGGAAATAACCCTATCATTGAAAAAATTGGTTTATAAAGAAGGAGGAAAAATTTTCTCTAGAAAATTGGTGAAATCTTCAAAATTTCTTAGATTTTGTAAAAAATTCTTTGTTTAAAAGCAGATCGGATGAAATAAAACAAAGGATCACTCGATTGGTCACGATCTATCGATAAATCGATCTAAGCAGAAGACTAATTTGTTAGCTGTTTAAACAAAAATTCTTTCTTTTGTCATTTCTCTAAACTCGAACCGTTCTTGCCTTAAGTAAACTCGTGCACTGTAGATCTAATGATACCCTTAGCCTAAAGCGCTCCCAACACACAGAGTCTTACAGCGGCATAACGGGACTTATGGCGTCTTCTTAGGTGTTTCTGACAAAGTCGAGGCGATTGAAAGTGGAAGCGAAAGAAGAAAAAGTTTGAAAAAACATTTAAGTAAACAAATCAAGCTGTTTTTAATCGAAACCACCGATAGCATCAAGAACCAATAGTGTGGCTCACGATACCATATAACAATGACGAAAAGTTTTTAAAGAAAAACTTTAACGAGAAGAAGAAAGAAAAGATTAAGAAGATGGCCGGTGAATCGGTAAAGTAATCTCTTTCTTGTATTATAAACATTTGGGAAGGATTACATTAATTCTAGACTAAATGTTTAAGGGAAGAGAAGGAAGTATTGAGGACTTCGTCTTCATCTTTAACTAAGAAGATCGAAGGTGAGAGAGTCTTCTTAATTAACTAGAGAGAGAAGGAGAGGACCTCGGAAGAGCTTAGAGAGAAGCTACGAGGCTTATTTGAATTAAGCCTAAACAACTCTAAACACTTTGAGTTGTTTAAATAGAAAAGCGAAAAGTAAATTACTATTTGATTCACTTGCGAGGAATCACTATTACGATTGAAGTAAAAGTAATTTACTAAAGTAAAAGTAAAAGCGTAAGAAACATTTTACATTTACTTTTACATGGGTAAATGTAAGAAACATTTAACTAAAGTTAAAAACATTTAAGCAAGTAAAAGCAAAAGTTATTCTTTTACTTTTACTTTTACATTTACTAAAGTAAAAGACTTTTGCTTTAAGTAAAAAGCAAAAAGGCGATGATGGTACAGGGTCCGTCAACTTTGTCGATTATTGAAGACTCCTCTGGCGTCTTCTTCCTTGACTTAGTCAAAGTCTCACTGTAGATCTTAGGAAGGTCTTGTTGATCATCTTCTCGGATGAGTCACCATCCCCTCTTATTCAGCCTTAAAATTTTATCCGAAATAACCTATCATTGAAAAAATTGGTTTATAAAGAAGGAGGAAAAATTTTCTCTAGAAAATTGGTGAAAATCTTCAAAATTTCTTAGATTTTGTAAAAATTCTTTGTTTAAAAGCAGATCGGATGAAATGCGAAACAAAGGATCACTCGATTGGTCACGATCTATCGATGCGTCGATCTAAGCAGAAGACTAATTTGTTAGCTGTTTAAACAAAAATTCTTTCTTTTGTCATTCCTCTACAAAACTCGAGCGAATTCTTGCCTTAAGTAAACTTCGTACTGTAGATCTAATGATACCCTTAGCCTAAAGCGCTCCGACACAGAGTCTTACAAGCGGCATAAGCGGGACTTATGGCGATCTTAGGTGTTTTCTGACCAAGTCGAGGCGATTTAAAGTGGAAGCGAAAAGAAGAAAAGTTTGAAAAAACATTTAAGTAAACAAATCAAAGCTATTTTTAATCGAAACCCGCAAATAGCATCAAGAACCCAATAGTGTGGCTACGATACCATATAACGGTGGCGATAAGTTTTAAAGAAAAACTTTAAGCGAAGAAGAAAGAAAGATTAAGAAGATGGTAGGTTAATCGGTAAAGTAATCTCTTTCTTGTATTATAAACATTTGGGAAGGATTACATTAATTCTAGACTAAATGTTTAAGGGAAGAATCAGTATTGAGGACTTCGTCTTCATCTTCTAACTAAGAAGATCGAAAGTGAGAGCTTAGTCTTGTAACACTCTAGAGAGAAGGAGAGGACCTCGGAGGAAGAGCTTTAGTTGCCTAAAGCTACAACACTTGAGTTTCTTTAAAGAAAAGTAAAAATTCTAACTTTGATTCGCGCGAGAATCAAACAATACGTTAAGCGAAGTAAAAGTAATTTACTAAAGTAAAAGTAAAAGCGTAAGAAACATTTTACATTTACTTTTTACATGGAGTAAATGTAAACGTTTAACTAAGTTAAAAATATTTAAGTAAGTAAGCAAAAAGTTGATATTTTACTTTTACTTTTACATTACTAAAATAAAAGAGATGATGGGCGTGATGGCCATCACACATCGATGTTGAAGACTCCTCACTGGCGTCTTCTTGGTTAGTAATAAAGTCTCCACAGCAGATCTTAGGAAGAGTCTTGCGTTGATCATCTTCTCCGGATGATCAGCACATCGTACTTATTCATGTAAAATTTTATCCGAGGAAATATACTATCGGCCCCAAAAAAATTGGTTTATAAAGAAGGAGGGAAAAAATTTTACTCTGAAAATTGGTGAAATCTTTAAAATTTGAATTTCTTAGATTTTGTAAAAATTCTTTGTTTAAAAAGCGAATCGGATGAAAAACGAAAGGATCTCACTCGATTGGTCACGATCTGTCGATGCGTCGATCTAAGCAGAAGACTAATTTGTTAATGTTTAAACAAAAATTCTTTTCTTGAAGGTCCCATATACTCTATTACTTCTGTAAACTTGCGCCTTAGTAGATCAAGGTGCCGTGAATCCCAATTGAGACTTTTGAGGACCTGGCTCGCTCCTAATTGAGATTACGAGTAGATGCTCACCTTAGTCTTGGGAAGGACTTAAAGAAGCGATCTTCTCGGTGTTCCCTGGCGAAGGTGAGAGATAGTAAGGGATGATGGCTTTCGTCGAAAATAAAATATTTCGAACATTCGATCTGCAATTATTTACGCCATCATGCTACTTTAGTAAATGTAAAGTAAAAGTAAAAAGAACCTTTTGGCACTGGTTAAATCATTTTAACATTTAAGTAATCGAAATCTAGATTACATTTCGTATAAAAAGAAATGTAAAATGTGGCTATTGATACCCACCTTTGATGGGATAAGTTTTTTACAAGTACTAAGACTAGCAGAGTCCTAAAGCTAGATTAAGAAACATGGCCAGGTTAATCAAATTTAGTATATCTCTTAGTTCTTTTACTTATTTGAGGAAAGGATTACGATATCTTTACAGACTGGGATGATTAAGGGAAATGGAAATGAATTTCTTGTTTGAGGAATCATTCTTAACAAAAAAGACTTAGGTGAAAGTCGTCTTCTAACTAATAGAGAAGGAGAGCCGATCTAAAGGTGATTCCTTTCTTTAATTTCATCGACTGCTACGATTGAATTAAGGTGACTTTTTGACAAATCTAAACGCGGTTGTTTAAGATTTTGAAAAGCGAAAAAGAAACTTGATCGCCAAATGAGCTTCGCCTTCCTTTTATAGAACAAGGAAGGGAGGCTATTACATTTACTTGGGTAAAGTAAAAAACATTTTACTTAGGTAAAAGTGATTTACTAAAGTAAAAGCAAAAATAAGAAACATTTCACTTAAGTAAAAGTGATTTACTAAAGTAAAAGCAAAAGTAAGAAACATTTCACTTAGGTAAAAGTGATTTACTAAAGTAAAAGTAAAAGTAAAAATCTGAATAATATTTGTTGATAAGCTAACTTGCTAACTTGACTCTGCTTTGATTGGAAAAAGCTTTTGGCCGGGCAGGAGTCTTAAATGTGATGTTGTTGAATAATGGCTAGTTCTTGGGAGCAGTCTTGGAACGATGGTGAGTGAATAATGTGGCTGCTTAGGAGAGGTCTTTGAACGATGGTTGAGTGAATAATGGCCCAGGCTGCCGGGAGGCAGTGCTTGCGAACGATGTTGAGTGAATAATGGCAGGCTCTGGGATGAGTCTTAGAACGATGTTGAGTGGGGAGGCAGTCTTTGGTTAATCGAAGCGATGGTAGCTTTCTTGTAGATGTCGGCAAATGGGTCTGAGCATCTGAAGGTTGATGGTGCCATAGGGGTCGTCTGAGACCATCATCTTCCGCAAATTGGCTTCTTGAGTCATTTTGGGAAGAAGTGAGGAATGCTGAGGCTTCTTCGTGTAACTCATCAATTCTTTTATTGAGGGCTTGGGCGATAAGTTTTAACTCACTCTAGGAGCAATCTTTGAAATCGGATATACTCACAGGAGCAGGAGGATCTGTGGGGTGGTTTTGACTTAGAATCTTTTGAAATCTTTTTACGACTTGAGGAAGAGGATCTAAAGGAATGGCTTTAGAATCCTTAGCTTTGAGTGGTTGGGAATTATTTGGGCTGGAATAGGAGCAGGGAAATTCTTGTTGAACGACCGATGATTACATTAACATCGAACTTATCCCACCACTTGATGTAGAAAAAGCGGGAAAGTCGAGGGAGTGGATCGGAGATGGCTATTTTGAGTTACTAGCAGACGGAGGTGGAGAAATACCGTATTGCCATTTAAGGATCGAGGAACCTTATATTTCTTGATGAAGAGAAGAGTGAGAGGAATGTTCTCATTCTTTGGATCAGTTTACTATTATTAGCAAAATGGGTAACTTGGACCTTAAGGGGTGGGAAGGAGGTCGTAGGTAGAACCATACCTATACCACCAAAGAAGACGAACAATAAAGGGATTGGACTTTTGAATTTATGATCAAGCTGAATAAACCGGGAATGACTATGGGTCTCGTTACGGTGAAGGAGAACCTTATACCGAGCTTGATATAATCATAAAAGCAGAAAGGATAACTATGATTAGAGAGATCCATTAGATCGGAGGGATGTTTTCCCCAATCAGAAATCTGAAGGAATTGTTTAATATACAAAGAATGATAAAGAACTTTTGATTTATCATTGTTTGCATAAATAGGTTTGATATTAACTGAGTCAGTTTCAAGAAGAATGTCCTTATAATAAACAAGAGACTTATAAAGGAATTTGGAGGAAAATACCTGACCGGGAGGAAAAAGCTGGTGACAAAGCTTAAGCTGGATCATTTTTGGTTTCATGAAGGGTTGATGTGAAACAAATAACTTTCCCATTTGAGCACATACTCGGAAGAGGAATATTTGGGAGATCTGAGGCGAGGTCTTTCTTTGGATTCTTGAATGAATTGATGGGTTCGGGTTTATTAACTAAAATTTGGCTGTAGGTTTAGGGATTGTCCCCGAGCAGAAAATTTATTTGGTGATAGGCCAAGATTCTTGGGTGAGGACTAAAAGGTACCTCAGGATGATTACTTGGGCCTTTTAGGCGGCCGGACACACTGAGAGAGGATGATCCTCTGAAACTCATGGTATATAGTACACTGTATGAATAAATTCTCTGGTAAGAAAATCGAGAGCGAAATTATTTTGCCTTTAATGTATTGATATCAAAATCAAAAATGCTTAATAAAGCTTGCCATCTAGCGAAAGAATGCTTAGAGGCTAAATTTTCAACATCTTTTACTAAAATGTACTTGGGTGACTTGCGGTCGATCACGAACGAAATTTACGATTTAATAAGTCATTTTGAAATTTATTAATACATAATACTAATGAAAGAATTTCTTTTTAATAGTACTATATTTTGATTGTGTAGTATTCCATCTTGTAGGAATGAAATCGAACAATTTGTTAGAGAGAATCGATGTTAATTTTGTTTAAGAATGCCTCAGAATCCAATATCAAGGCGTCGGTCTCAACGATTTTGAATATTTGAATCATTGGAAATGCCAAAGCGGGGCAATGTCTTGACATATTTTTAACTTGTTGAATTTGCGAAGTATGAATGTCGGTCCGGGGTGGAAGAGATTATTTTGCAAGCTTATGAAAAAGAGGTTTGCAAATCTTCTGAATTCTTGTAGAACTTACTATATAATTGATGAGCAAGAAATCTCTGCGGTTGGGTTTTATTGGTTATCTTATAAGGAACTTGTCGGTGAATTGAATAGCTCGTTCGATAATTTGAACTTGTCCATTGAAGATATTAAGACCAAGAAACCTTATTAGGACTGAAAGCAAATTTGCATTTGGAAGGAGAAAGAACAAGACCATTTACTTTAATAGTAGTGAAAACGACTTTAAATGTTTATCGTGTTCTTGATAGTCTTGGAGTAAACAAGAATGTCGTCGATGTAAACAACGATAAAATGGTGAAAGGGTTTAAAATGTCATTAAGTATATTTTGAAATTCACTTGGAGCATTTTTAGGCCAAATGCTTGAACATTCCATTCATAATGTCAAGCGAAGTGGTGAATCTTTATTTTATCTTGATCATCGGGATGAATGGCAATTTGCGAAAACCAGTTAAGGTCAATTCTTTGAAAATGGTGGCATTACTTAACCTATTGATAAAAGGTCGTCTTTGTTGGGAAGGGGTACCTAATCCATTTCTAAGACCTTGTTGATGGTTTGTAATTAATAACTAAGCAGGGGTACTCCTCTTTCTTTTTACCTTCATTATTAACATAAAAAGCGGAAGCAAGACCATGGGGATTTCTTGTGTTTAATTAATCCTTTTTGAGGAGATCATTGATTTCATTTTACATAACTCCATTTGTTCATGACTCATCTGAATAGGCCTAGCCTTAGTAGAATTAAATGTTCTTTGAATTCCTTAGCATAAGGGAGCCTAACCATATGTTTTTTCCTATGCCGAAAGGCGTTGGGAGAATCGAGAACAAAGGTTATGCTTCATGTAGGTTTTAATTCTTGATTTTAATCGAACCTCTTTATTTTGAAGTTGTTCTTCAATTCTTTTATATTTGATTTCTTCCTTTAAGAAATTCAAATGTGTGAATTCTGATTTATTAAATTTGATGATTTAGAAATGGATTCTTCTTGAATGTATTTTAAATCTCTTTCTTTTAGTTTAATAAGAAACTTAAATGTTATTTTCTTTCCTAAATGTTTCTGAGTTAATCCTTCATTACTAGTAGTAAATGGGTATAATAAGTATATAAATGGTAAACCCAAAATAATTTTATACGTAAGATTGCGAATCAAAACAAAGGATGTTTTGAAACACATATTATCTTGACAAATATGTACTTTAGGTAATTTATATTTTATTTCCATTTGACTACCATTAATTTGAATTTAATTTTTCTTTGGTTTTTTGTAGTATTTAGTTGGGATTAGACCTTCTTGGATCTGATTTAAATACACTTTTTGTATCTACCAAGCGATAAGTTGTATTGAAAAGTTTTTATCACAACTAGGTTAATAGAAACATACCATTTACGAATGGTGATGTCTTTAATTCTTTTAAGTGAAAGACCTTGAATAAATAAATGCAGAAATATCTTTAGTACGGATGATTACGGTTCATCGTGATTTTCATCCTTTGGATGAGGAATCATTGATCGAAGATCGGGCTTTTTATCTAAGTCTTTTCTTAGAATAGAGACTTACTATTTTTAAATTAGCAATTTCTTTCTTTAATTTATTAACTTCTTGATTTAATTACGGAAGAGTGACTTCTTTAGCTGGAGATTTAAATCTTTCAAAAGTTTTATTAAGACTAAAATTGGTTTTTCTTTAGCTTTAATAAACTTATCATTTCTCTATTATCTTTAGTTAATAAATCCTTTAAGCTTTTTTTGTGTATTGGGCTTTTAACTTAGGATCGGTGATTTTACTAATTAAGTCGATTAACAAAGAACTCTCTTCATCATCCTTGTTAATTACATTAATCTTTTTAGTCTGACAATTTTCATTGCAATTATTAGCTTACGGATGGTGACCGTCTTTGCTCTCTGCTTGAATTATTTTCCTTTATTAGCCTCGGAGGAATATGAAATATTAGAGTCTTTATTATCACTTATCTTCATTCTCTATTCTCATTAATTCTAATATATATTGGTATCTTCTTCATTAATATTTAAGCTGAGACAATTTACATTTTATTTTGCATTCACTTTTATAATGACCCTTTTGCCCACAATTGTGGCACACAATTTACTTTTATCAATTTTTTAGTTCTTTTATTATGTCTTTTATTAATAATGGGTTTGGGCTTATTATAATAATTATCTTGATTTTTATCTTTATGATATGTTGCGTCTTTTCTTGTGGCGTCTATGACTTTTGTGAGAGTCGATATGTTTATGCATGCTTTCTTCTAGAAGGAGCCACGGGAGGTAAACCATATTGCTTTCATGAGAATATCTTAGAAACTCATATTTAGCTTTTTCTTGTCTTTACTAGCTTGTTTGGCTAACTTAAAATCAATGCACATTTTAAACCTATCTTTTGAATATAGCGATTATGTCACCATAAGTGAGATTATCATAATCAATATATCCTAAATTTTTACTAAGTTCTTCCACGAACTTTGTGAGCAAATAAGGATGGTAAACCATTAACAAATTTTTCTTTCGAGAAAGGTTTATTCTTGTCATTTCTCATCATAACTCTAGAAGTAAAAACATCTTTGTACCATCTAAAGTCACTTAGAGTGGGGCGTGAGTGAGATTACTTAGGCGATCGTGGATTCTTTCGGTGATATTCTTTGGGGTTCCTCTGAAGTGTTTTATTATAGTATAAATCAAAGTATTTACTCCATCGGTGGCCCTATTCTATAGTTTCATCAAAAATCGGGTTGCCTTGACATCTAGCTGAGCTGCATGGATAATAGATAATCTAGAATCTTGGTGAGATGTTTTCCCACAAGACACGAGAATACAGCAAATCCACTAGTGATAATTGATGATATACGGTTGAGTAAGAGTGTTGAATTTTGTTAGATGGTATTTTGCTACCATGGACATATGATTTAACTTATTGAGGATTTCTTGTTCTCTAAATCGTCGATATTCCATTCATAAATTTTATTAGGCGAAGCAGAAAATTGTTTATCTAGATTTCTCTCTTCAAATTGTAGATCTGGAGGTTGGTCTAGAATACCAATTTCTGGTGCATACTAATATTATGGACGGTTAACTTATTTAGCTGTTCATGAATATCTTATATTGATGAGGTGGTGATTGACTATCGATATGACTACTACTTTCATTATCGAGTTAATCGATCGATGATAGCAATAATCTTAGCTTGTTTAGGTTTCGATCTTTGTTTTTATTTTTTAAATAAGCGATCGATAGCTCTTTGTAAGATCAGCGTCTTTATTAGGTAAACCTAATTTTTCTCTATTTTACGGTAGCTTTAATAGTGGTTGAACAATTTTTGACTCTGGTTTTTTAATTATATTTTCTTCAAATTTTTCTTGATCTGTCTATTTGTTTTCCCTCTGGTTGCTAGGTATTAGTTACTAAAATTTAATTGTTGATGATTTTTTATCATCATTAATTCCATTAGAGATTTTAAATAAATTTGTTTATTCTTTGAAGTATTTTTTCTTTGAAATTAAAAATGATTCTAAGGGTGGGTGACTAGGCGAGACCTTAGACTTGTCTTCTTTGACCCATTGAGTTTTAGTTATAACATTGCATTTAAATTGATCTTTGCTCGTACCAATCGTAGAAGGTAATATTAATTTTTCATTATTAATAAATTTCTTCCATTTATTAACAATTTTATCTCTTTCTTTCTCGGTTGGGTGATTATTTCTAAATTGATGTCTTTTAATTTTATTAGACTTGGAGTTAAAATCATTCACAAGATTAATCGATCTAACACAAATTCTTTCTTAATGACTCTTAATTGATTATTAATTGGAACATCAAAATCGGTGAGTAGGAAGCTTCGGAAGAAGTCGGAGAAGAAGAGCTTTCTTCCTCATTTTGAGTAATTCGAGGGTGACAAGAATAACAAGGATGACTTGCTTGACCTTGATTTAAAATTCCTTTTAACTTAATGTCTCTTATAGAAGGGTTACTAAGGACTTGAATCTCTTCTAGGTAGATTCATAGAAAGGTGAGGAACTAGAATGATCTTCTATAATAAGCGGTCTTCTAGAGCGTTCAAAGCTAACTTTGCAGTTTCCGAGAGAAAATTGCCTTATGTTTTCAATGTTCACTCGTTGTTTACTTCTGAAATTTCTTTGTGGTATTTCACTTGGTAAAATCCATTGGTTGGGTAATGTAATATCCTTCCATAGAATGGTTCTAGGGATGCGGATATTAGCATCACTAGTTGAACTTTGAATTAATCTGATTGTGATCTTTAGGGCTTTTATTAAGAGCATGGACATTGATTAGTCTTCGTGGTCTTATAATAAATTCTATAGATTAAAGCAATTGGTTGAGAACCTTGATCATTTGTGTAATTTCTCTGCTTTGTTTTAATATTTAATGTTAAAGCTTTTAATAGGTGTTGATCACTTAGACTAAGTGTGAAGTCGGAAAGCAATTAAAATGGATAGGACCATTTGTATGAGGTGGCTTCCATAGCACTATTATGCTTGGATAATAATTCAAAAATCTAGCATCTACGAGGAGGCGGTGAATACTTGAATTAATTCCTTTAATATTGATGGTTTAGCTGCTTTACTTGAACTAGACCTATGTGGATGAAATTATAACCCTTTTTCTATGTTTTTAATAACATCAAGGGAAAGAAGGATTTACAATTTTCATATTCTTTGTTAATAGCATAGACCTTTTCAATTTGTTTTAACATTATAATCTGTTTTAAAGTTATCTAAAAATGTTGGTGATAAATTTCTTTGGGAGAAATTGCAGGTATATTCGATTATGTAAAACTTGGTGATATTTTCATATTTGTTTTCTTCTTGATTAACTATATACGGTATAGGTTTGAGGTTGACTATGACTAGGTGAGGAGTTAGATCTAAATAACCTACTCATTATTCTTGAGTTCAAAATTTATTCACTCTTTATCTTCCATTCAGACCCTCTTACAGGTAGACTCATACCTATTGTTCTAAAACCCATCATAGCTCGCATGAGAGACTTACCTAGCTTATTGAACAAGGTGTTCTCTGATAAGTTAGGTGACTTATAAAGGATGAAATAATTTTTGAAAAGCAGTTTTAATAAACAAATCAACAGATCTTCTTGGTCGCTAGAGCTGAGCTCGATACCATTTAGGTAGGAATGAGGCAAAGCAGGGGAAGAGAGAAAGCGATGAAATAATTTATTAAATAAGTAACTAAATTATTTTATTGATTCATACTATGTACAAACTATGAACTATGAAATTAAAACAAGAACTTACAAATTTAAAACATTTAACTAGAGAGGTGGAGAAGAGGGGGTTAAGTAGAGGTGATCGGAGGTAGAAACCAAAGATTCTTACGAGAGAGAGGCTCGAGTCTTTTGAGGTTTGAAAACTTGATCGCCAAATGAGCTTCGCCTTCCTTTTATAGAAACGAGGAAAGGGCTATTACATTTACTTGGGTAAAGTAAAAACATTTACTTAGGTAAAAGTGATTTACTAAAGTAAAAGCAAAAGTAAGAAACATTTCACTTAAGTAAAAGTGATTTACTAAAGTAAAAGCAAAAGTAAAAGTAATGCAGGACAACAAATATTGTTGATAAGCAGTGCTAACTTTTAACTTGACTCTGCTTTGATTGGAAAAAAGCTAAGGAGGCGAGTCTAAATAACTGATGTTGTTGAATAATGTTTTCTTGGGAGGCAGTCTTGAACGATGTTGAGTGAATAATGCATGGCCATTTAGGAGGCGAGTCTTAGGAGCGATGTTGAGTGGTTGTTGGGGAGGCAGTCTTTGGTTAATCAACGATGGTTAGCTTTCTTGTAGATGTCGAGCGAATGGGTCTGAGCATCCACGAAGGTTGATGGTGCCGTAGGGGTCGTCTGAGACCATCATCTTACGCAAATTGGCTAAGCCTTGAGTCATTTTGGGAAGAAAGTGAGGAATGCTAGAGGCTTCTTCGTGTAACTCATCAATTCTTTTATTGAGGGCTTGGGAAATAAGTTTTAACTCACTCTAGGAGACAATCTTTGAAATCGGATATGCTACGGGAGCAGGAAGGATCTGTGGGGTGGTTTTGACTTAGAATCTTTTGAAATCTTTTTACGACTTGAGGAAGAGGGATCTAAAGGAATGGCTTTAGAATCCTTAGCAGTGGCAATGAACAAGGTGTTCTCTGATGAGTTAGGTGACTTACGATAAAGGATGAAATAATTTTTACAAGAGTTTTAATGAAGCAAATCAGTGAGATCTTCTTGGTAAGCTAGAGCAGAGAAAACGATTTTGGCTACGATACCATTTTGGAAATGAGTCACTGATGGTAAATACCTAAACCTACGGATGTAATAGTGATTACTTTAGTTCTTTTATGGAACTAAAGTAATCACTTTAGTCTAAAGACATTTTAAAGATGTAATAGTGCTTGAAGATTTTGACCCGATAAAGTAGGGTATACCACAAACTACTTGAATCTATTTTAGAAATGATGCATTAATTCTAATACCATTTTAGGCGAAGGGATAGTATAGCCTCGAGCATCTGAGAGAGGCGGACGGTCGACGAAGAAGGCGCCCGGAGAGTCTTGATCTTAAACAGTGATGGCCATCATCATCTCTTTTACTTTAGTAAATGTAAAGTAAAAAAGTAAAAGAATAACTTTTGCTTTTACTTAAGTTAAATATTTTTAACTTAGTTAAATGTTTCTTACATTTACCCGTGTAAAAGTAAATGTAAAATGTTTCTTACGTTTTACTTTTACTTTAGTAAATTACTTTTACTTGATTAATGTAATAGTGATTCTGCGTGAATCAAATAGTAATTTACTTTTAGGTTTTCTATTTAAACAACTTCAAAGTGTTTAGAGTTGTTTGAAGCAATCGATATAGCCTCGAGCTTCTCTCTAGAAGCTCTTGGGAGGTCCTCTCCTTCTCTCTAGAGTTGGCAGAAGGCGAAGCCTTGACGATCTTCTTAGTTAAAGATGAAGAAGAAGTCTTGATACTTCCTTCTTCCCTTAAACATTTAATCTAGGAATTAATGTAATCCCTTCCCAAATGTTTATAATCTGAAAGATTACTTTCTGGAGATTCATACGGTCGTCTTCTTAATCTTTTCTTTCTTACATTAAAGTTTTTCTTTTAAAAACTTATCGTATATTTGTTATATGGTATCGAGCCACACGGTTGGTTCTTGATCTATCGGTGGTTTCGAAGATTAAGCAGTTTGATTTGTTTACTTAAATGTTTTTCAAACTTTTTCTTCTTTTGCTCCACTTTGATCGCTTTGACTTCTTTGTAAAACACCTAAGATCGCCATAAGTCCCGTTATCTTGGTTGTAAGACTCGGTTGGGAGCAATTTAGGCTAAAGGGTATCATTAGATCTCTGATGCGAGTTTACTTAAAGCGAAGCGGTTCGAGTTTAAGAGGAATGATGAAAGAAAAATTTTTTGTTTAAGCAGGTTAACAAATTAGTCTTACATTTAGATCGATTCTTGATAGATCGAGGACCAATCGAGTGATCCTTTGTTTGATTTCATCGATCATTTTTAAACAAAAATTTTTTTACAAAATCTAAGAAATTTTGAAGATTTTGACCCGATTTTGGTGAAAATTTTTTCCTCCTTCTTTATAAACCAATTTTTTGAAATTTGATAGGGTTATTTCTGGATAAAAATTTTAAAAGGCGGAATAGTAGGGGATGGTGACTCATACGAGAAGATGATCATGACACACCTTAAACATCTACGAGGAGAGCGGACGATCGACGAAGAAGCGCGGAGAGAGTCTTGATCTTGAAACAGTGATGGCCAGCGCCATCATCTCTTTTACTTTAGTAAATGTAAAAGTAAAAGTAAAAGAATAACTTTTGCTTTTACTTAAGTTAAATAGTTTTTTAACTTAGTTAAATGTTTCTTACATTTACCCGTGTAAAAGTAAATGTAAAATGTTTCTTACGTTTTACTTTTACTTTAGTAAATTACTTTACTTGATTAATGTAATAGTGATTCTGCGTGAATCAAATAGTAATTTACTTTTGAGTTTTCTATTTAAAACAACTCAAAGTGTTTAGAGTTGTTTAGGCTTAATTCGATATAGCCTCGGAGCTTCTTCCTCTCTAGAAGCTCTTGGAGAGTCCTCTCCCTTCTCTACAGAGTTAGCAGAAGGCGAAGCCTTGACTTGATCTTCTTAGTTAAAGATGAAGAAGAAGTCTTGATACTTCCTTCTTCCTTAAACATTTAGTCTAAGGAATTAATGTAATCCCTTCCCAAATGTTTATAATCTGAGAAAGAGATTACTTTCTGGATTCATCGGTTGGGTCGTCTTCTTAATCTTTTCTTTCTTACATTAAAGTTTTTCTTTTAAAAACTTATAAATGATTTGATATATGGTATCGAGCCCACGGTTGGTTCTTGATCTTATCGGTGGTTCGAAGAAAAAAGCAGTTTGATTTGTTTACTTAAATGTTTTTCAAACTTTTCTTCTTTTGCTCCACTTTGATGCTTTGACTTCTTTGTAAAACACCTAAGATCGCCATAAGTCCCGTTATCTGGGTTGTAAGACTCGGTTGGGAGCAATTTAGGCTAAAGGGTATCATTAGATCTCTGATGCTGAGTTTACTTAAAAGCGAAGCGGTTCGAGTTTAAGAGGAATGACAAAAAAAGAAATTTTTTTGTTTAAGCAGTTAACAAATTAGTCTACATTTAGATCGATTCTTGATAGATCGAGGACCCGATCGAGTGATCCTTTGTTTGATTTCATCGATCATTTTTTAAACAAAAAATTTTTTACAAAATCTAAGAAATTTTGAAGATTTTGACGATTTTGATAGAAATTTTTTCCTCCTTCTTTATAAACCGATTTTTTGGGGTTGATAGGGTTATTTCACGGATAAAAATTTTAAAAAGCGGAATAGTAGGGGATGGTGACTCATCGAGAAGATGATCACAGCACCTTAAACATCTCGAGGAGGCGGACGGTTCGACGAAGAAGGCTTGGGAGAGGTCTTGATCATAAACAGTGATGGCCAGCGCCATCATCTCTTTTACTTTAGTAAATGTAAAAGTAAAAGTAAAAGAATAACTTTTGCTTTTACTTAAGTTAAATATTTTTAACTTAGTTAAATGTTTCTTACATTTACCCGTATAAAAAGTAAATGTAAAAAAATGTTTCTTACGTTTTACTTTTACTTTAGTAAATTACTTTTACTTGATTAATGTAATAGTGATTCTGCGTGAATCAAATAGTAATTTACTTTTAGGTTTTTCTATTTAAACAACTCAAAGTGTTTAGAGTTGTTTAGAGCTTAAGTCGATGTAAGCCTCGAGCTTCTCTCTCTAGAAGCTCTTGGAGGTCCTCTCTCCTTCTCTACAGAGTTAGTAGAAGGCGAAGCCTTGACTTGATCTTCTTAGTTAAAGATGAAGAAGAAGTCTTGATACTTCCTTCTTCCCTTAAACATTTAGTCACAGGAATTAATGTAATCCCTTCCCAAATGTTTATAATAAAAGAAAGAGATTACTTTCTGGATTCATAGAGGTCATCTTCTTAATCTTTTCTTTCTTACATTAAAGTTTTCTTTTAAAAACTTATCGTATTTGTTATATGGTATCGAGCCACACGGTTGGTTCTTGATCTTATCGGTGGTTTCGAAGATTAAGCAGTTTGATTTGTTTACTTAAATGTTTTTCAAACTTTTTCTTCTTTTGCTCCACTTTCAATCGCTTTGACTTCTTTGTAAAACACCTAAGATCGCCATAAGTCCCGTTATCTTGGTTGTAAGACTCGGGTTGGGAGCAATTTAGGCTAAGGGTATCATTAGATCTCTGAGTGCTGAGTTTACTTAAAGCGAAGCGGTTCGAGTTTAAGAGGAATGACAAAAGAAAAAATTTTTTGTTTAAGCAGTTAACAAATTAGTCTTACATTTAGATCGATTCTTGATAGATCGGGACCGATCGAGTGATCCTTTGTTTGATTTCATCGATCATTTTTTAAACAAAAATTTTTACAAAATCTAAGAAATTTTGAAGATTTTGACCCGATTTTGATGAAATTTTTTTCCTCCTTCTTTATAAACCAATTTTTTGGGGTGATAGGGTTATTTCTGGATAAAAATTTTAAAGGCGGAATAGTAGGGATGGTGACTCATACGAGAAGATGATCCTTGACACCTTAAGCATCTGAGGGAGACGGGATCGATCGACGAAGGCGCTTGGAGAGAGTCTTGATCCTTAAACAGTGATGGCCGCGCCATCATCTCTTTTACTTTAGTAAATGTAAAAGTAAAAGTAAAAGAATAACTTTTGCTTTTACTTAAGTTAAATATTTTTAACTTAGTTAAATGTTTCTTACATTTACCCGTGTAAAAGTAAATGTAAAAAAATGTTTCTTACGTTTTACTTTTACTTTAGTAAATTACTTTTACTTGATTAATGTAATAGTGATTCTGCGTGAATCAAATAGTAATTTACTTTTCGAGTTTTCTATTTAAACAACTTCAAAGTGTTTAGAGTTGTTTGAAGCTTAGTCGATATAGCCTCGAGCTTCTCTCTCTGAAAGCTCTTGGAGGTCTCTCTCCCTTCTCTCAGAGTTAGCAGAAGGCGAAGCATTGACCGATCTTCTTAGTTAAAGATGAAGAAGAAGTCTTGATACTTCCTTCTTCCCTTAAACATTTAGTCTAGGAATTAATGTAATCCCTTCCCAAATGTTTATAATCTGAAAAGAGATTACTTTCTGGATTCATAGGTCATCTTCTTAATCTTTTCTTTCTTACATTAAAGTTTTTCTTTTAAAAACTTATCGTATTTGTTATATAGTATCGAGCCACCACGGTTGGTTCTTGATCTTATCGGTAGTTTCGAAGATTAAGCAGTTTGATTTGTTTACTTAAATGTTTTTTCAAACTTTTCTTCTTTTGCTCCACAATCGCTTTGACTTCTTTGTAAAACACCTAAGATCGCCATAAGTCCAGATTATCTTGGTTGTAAGACTCGAGGTTGGGAGCAATTTAGGCTAAAGGGTATCATTAGATCTCTGATGCTGAGAGTTTACTTAAAGCGAAACGGTTCGAGTTTAAGAGGAATGACAAAGAAAATTTTTTGTTTAAGCGGTTAACAAATTAGTCTTACATTTAGATCGATTCTTGATAGATCGGGACCGATCGAGTGATCCTTTGTTTGATTTCATCGATGCATTTTTAAACAAAGAATTTTTTACAAAATCTAAGAAATTTTGAAGATTTTGACGATTTTGGTGAAATTTTTTTTCCTCCTTCTTTATAAACCGATTTTTTTGAAATTTGATAGGGTTATTTCTGGATAAAAATTTTAAGAAGGAATAGTAGGGATGGTGACTCATACGAGAAGATGATCACATGACACTTTAAGCATCTACGAGGAGCGGACGGTCGACGAAGAAGCGCTTGGGAGAGTCTTGATCCTTAAACAGTGATGGCCCACGCCATCATCTCTTTTACTTTAGTAAATGTAAAAGTAAAAAGTAAAAGAATAACTTTTGCTTTTACTTAAGTTAAATGTTTTTAACTTAGTTAAATGTTTCTTACATTTACCCGTATAAAAAGTAAATGTAAAATGTTTCTTACGTTTTACTTTTACTTTAGTA
Organism: Panax quinquefolius; assembly: GCA_020205615.1. Classification (NCBI taxonomy): domain Eukaryota; kingdom Viridiplantae; phylum Streptophyta; class Magnoliopsida; order Apiales; family Araliaceae; genus Panax; species Panax quinquefolius. The sequence goes on from CM035153.1 coordinate 175,223,599, forward strand.
AATTACTTTTACTTGATTAATGTAATAGTGATTCTGCGTGAATCAAATAGTAATTTACTTTTTAGGTTTTTCTATTTAAACAACTTCGAAGTGTTTAGAGTTGTTTAGGCTTAATCGAGTGTAAGCCTCGAGCTTCTCTCTCTAGAAGCTCTTGAGGAGGTCCTCTCCTTCTCTCTACAGAGTTAGCAGAAGGCGAAGCCTTGACGATCTTCTTAGTTAAAGATGAAGAAGAAGTCTTGATACTTCCTTCTTCCCTTAAACATTTAGTCTAGGAATTAATGTAATCCCTTCCCAAATGTTTATAATAAAGAAAGAGATTACTTTCTGGATTCATAGGTCGTCTTCTTAATCTTTTCTTTCTTACATTAAAGTTTTCTTTTAAAAACTTATCGTATTTGTTATATGGTATCGAGCCACCACGGTTGGTTCTTGATCTTATCGGTGGTTTCGAAGATTAAGCAGTTTGATTTGTTTACTTAAATGTTTTTCAAACTTTTCTTCTTTTGCTCACTTTGATCGCGACTTTCTTTGTAAAACACCTAAGATCGCCATAAGTCCCGTTATCTTGGTTGTAAGACTCGAGGTTGGGAGCAATTTAGGCTAAGGGTATCATTAGATCTCTGGTGCGAGTTTACTTAAAGCGCGAAGCGGTTCGAGTTTAAGAGGAATGATGAAAAGAAAATTTTTTTGTTTAAGCAGTTAACAAATTAGTCTTACATTTAGATCGATTCTTGATAGATCGGGACGATCGAGTGATCCTTTGTTTGATTTCATCGATCGTTTTTAAACAAAAAATTTTTACAAAATCTAAGAAATTTTGAAGATTTTGACCAATTTTCGGTAGAAATTTTTTTCCTCCTTCTTTATAAACGATTTTTTGGGAAATTTGATAGGGTTATTTCTGGATAAAAATTTTAAAGCGGAATAGTAGGGGATGGTGACTCATCGAGAAGATGATCTTGCGGCCTTAAAGCATCTGAGGAGAGCGGACGATCGACGAAGAAGGCGCGGAGAGAGTCTTGATCATAAACGGTGATGGCCAGCGCCATCATCTCTTTTACTTTAGTAAATGTAAAAAAGTAAAAGTAAAAAGAATAACTTTTGCTTTTACTTAAGTTAAATATTTTTAACTTAGTTAAATGTTTCTTACATTTACCCGTGTAAAAGTAAATGTAAAAAAAATGTTTCTTCGTTTTACTTTTACTTTAGTAAATTACTTTTACTTGATTAATGTAATAGTGATTCTGCGTGAATCAAATAGTAATTTACTTTTAGGTTTTCTATTTAAACAATTTCAAAGTGTTTAGAGTTGTTTGAGGCTTAATCGATATAAGCCTCGGAGCTTCTCTCTAGAAAGCTCTTGGAGGATCTCTCCTTCTCTACAGAGTTAGCAGAAGGCGAAGCCTTGACTTGATCTTCTTAGTTAAAGATGAAGAAGAAGTCTTCAATACTTCCTTCTTCCTTAAACATTTAGTCTAGGAATTAATGTAATCCCTTCCCAAATGTTTATAAATAAAAGAAAGAGATTTTCTGGAATTCATAGGTCATCTTCTTAATCTTTTCTTTCTTACATTAAAGTTTTTCTTTTAAAAACTTATCCTCATTTGTTATATGGTATCGAGCCACCACGGTTGGTTCTTGATGCTATCGGTGGTTCGAAGATTAAGCAGTTTGATTTGTTTACTTAAATGTTTTTCAAACTTTTTCTTCTTTTGCTCCACTTTCAATACTTTGACTTCTTTGTAAAACACCTAAGAAGATCGCCATAAGTCCCGTTATCTTGGTTGTAAGACTCGGGTTAGGAGCAATTTAGGCTAAAGGTATCATTAGATCTCTGGTATGAGTTTACTTAAAAAGCGCGAAGCGGTTCGAGTTTAAGAGGAATGATGAAAAAAAAATTTTTGTTTAAGCAGTTAACAAATTAGTCTTACATTTAGATCGATTTCTTGATAGATCGGGACCAATCGAGTGATCCTTTGTTTGATTTCATCGATCATTTTTAAACAAAATTTTTTACAAAATCTAAGAAATTTTGAAGATTTTGACGATTTTCGGTGAAATTTTTTCCTCCTTCTTTATAAACCAATTTTTTTGAAATTTGATAGGGTTATTTCTGGATAAAAATTTTAAGAAAGCGGAATAGTAGGGGATGGTGACTCATCGAGAAGATGATCACTTGACACCTTAAGCATCTCTGAGGAGGCGGACGATCGACGAAGGCGCAGGAGAGTCTTGATCAAGCAACGGTGATGGCCACGCCATCATCTCTTTTACTTTAGTAAATGTAAAAGTAAAAGTAAAAGAATAACTTTTGCTTTTACTTAAGTTAAATATTTTTAACTTAGTTAAATGTTTCTTACATTTACCCGTGTAAAAGTAAATGTAAAATGTTTCTTACGTTTTACTTTTACTTTAGTAAATTACTTTTACTTGATTAATGTAATAGTGATTCTGCGTGAATCAAATAGTAATTTACTTTTAGGTTTTTCTATTTAAACAACTTCAAGTGTTTAGAGTTGTTTGAAGCTTAATCCAGAGTATAGCCTCGAGCTTCTCTCTAGAAGCTCTTGGGAGGTCCTCTCCCTTCTCTACAGAGTTAGCAGAAGGCGAAGCCTTGACGATCTTCTTAGTTAAAGATGAAGAAGAAGTCTTCAATACTTCCTTCTTCCTTAAACATTTAGTCTAGGAATTAATGTAATCCCTTCCTCGAATGTTTATAAATAAAAAGAAAGAAATTACTTTCTGGATTCACGGGTCGTCTTCTTAATCTTTTCTTTCTTTTGTTAAAGTTTTTCTTTTAAAAACTTATCCATTGTGTATATGGTATCGAGAGCCACACGGTTGGTTCTTGATCTCTTATCGGTGGTTTCGATTAAAAAGCAGTTTGATTTGTTTACTTAAATGTTTTTCAAACTTTTCTTCTTTTGCTCCACTTTGATGCTTTGACTTATTTGTAAAACACCTAAGATGCGCTTTCTTATAAGTCGTTATATTGGTTGTAAGACTCGAGGTTGGGAGCAATTTAGGCTAAAGGGTATCATTAGATCTCAGTGCGAGTTTACTTAAAAGCGAAGCGGTTCGAGTTTAAGAGGAATGACAAAAAGAAAAAATTTTTTGTTTAAGCAGTTAACAAATTAGTCTTACATTTAGATCGATTCTTGATAGATCGAGGACCGATCGAGTGATCCTTTATTTGATTTCATCGATTTGTTTTTAAACAAAGAATTTTTACAAAATCTAAGAAATTTTGAAGATTTTGACCGATTTTCGGTGAAATTTTTTTTCCTCCTTCTTTATAAACCAATTTTTTTTGGGGTGATAGGGTTATTTCTGGATAAAAATTTTAAAAGGCGGAATAGTAGGGGATGGTGACTCATCGAGAAGATGATCAATGGCACCTTAAGCATCTACGGAGAGGCGGACGATCGACGAAGAAGGCGCCTTGGAAGAGTCTTGATCCTTAACACAGTGATGGCCAGCGCCATCATCTCTTTTACTTTAGTAAATGTAAAAGTAAAAGTAAAAGAATAACTTTTGCTTTTACTTAAGTTAAATATTTTAACTTAGTTAAATGTTTCTTACATTTACCCATGTAAAAGTAAATGTAAAAATGTTTCTTACGTTTTACTTTTACTTTAGTAAATTACTTTTACTTGATTAATGTAATAGTGATTCTGCGTGAATCAAATAGTAATTTACTTTTAGGTTTTCTATTTAAACAACTTTCGAAGTGTTTAGAGTTGTTTGAGGCTTAATCGATGTAAGCCTCGAGAGCTCTCTCTCTAGAAGCTCTTGGAGGTCCTCTCCCTTCTCTACAGAGTTAGCAGAAAGGCGAAGCCTTGACTTGATCTTCTTAGTTAAAGATGAAGAAGAAGTCTTGATACTTCCTTCTTCCCTTAAACATTTAGTCTAGGAATTAATGTAATCCCTTCCCAAATGTTTATAAATATCTGAGAAAGATTACTTTCTGGATTCATAGATTCGTCTTCTTAATCTTTTCTTTCTTACATTAAAGTTTTTCTTTAAAAACTTATCGTATTTGTTATATGGTATAGTAGGGGATGGTGACTCACGAGAAGATGATCTTGACACCTTCAAACATCTACGGAGAGCGGACGATCGACGAAGAGCGCTTTGTCTTGATAAATGTAAACGGTGATGGCCTTGCGCCGTCATCTCTTTTACTTTAGTAAATGTAAAAAGTAAAAGTAAAGAATAGATTTTGAACAATAGGTATGTAAGTCTACCGGGTCTTTAGTATTCCTTCTTACCTTAAGCTTTTTTTTGTGTATTGGGCTTTTAACTTAGGATCGGTGATTTTACTAATTAAATTTCGATTAACAAAAAAAAAAAAAAAAAAAAAAAAAAAAGATGAAGAAGAAGTCTTGATACTTCCTTCTTCCTTAAACATTTAGTCTAGGAATTAATGTAATCCTTTCCAAATGTTTATAATCTGAAAGAGATTACTTCTGGATTCGCGTCGTCTTCTTAATCTTTTCTTTCTTACATTAAAGTTTTTTTTTTAAAACTTTTAGCATGCATTTATATAGTATCGAGCCACCACGGTTGGTTCTTGATGCTATCGGTGATTTCGATTAAAAAGCAGTTTGATTTGTTTACTTAAATGTTTTTCAAACTTTTCTTCTTTTGCTCCACTTTAAATCGCTTTGACTTTGTAAAACACCTAAGATGCAGCCATAAGTCCCGTTATCTTTGGTTGTAAGACTCGGTTGGGGGCGAGTTTAGGCTAAAGGGTATCATTAGATCTCTGATGTGAGTTTACTTGAAAGCGAAGCGGTTCGAGTTTTAGAGGAATGATGAAAGAAAGAATTTTTTGTTTAAGCAGTTAACAAATTAGTCTTCTGTTTAGATCGATTTCTTGATAGATCGAGGACCGATCGAGTGATCCTTTGTTTGATTTCATCGATGCATTTTTAAACAAAAAATTTTTACAAAATCTAAGAAATTTTGAAGATTTTGACCGATTTTGGTGAAAATTTTTCCTCCTTCTTTATAAACCAATTTTTTGGGGGTGATAGGGTTATTTCTGGATAAAAATTTTAAAGGCGGAATAGTAGGGGATGGTGACTCATCGAGAAGATGATGTGACACCTTAAAGCATCTGAGGGAGACGGACGGTCGACGAGAAGCGCGGAGAGAGTCTTGATCCTTAAACGGTGATGGCCACGCCATCATCTCTTTTACTTTAGTAAATGTAAAAGTAAAAGTAAAAGAATAACTTTTGCTTTTACTTAAGTTAAATATTTTTAACTTAGTTAAATGTTTCTTACATTTACCCATTGTAAAAGTAAATGTAAAATGTTTCTTACGTTTTACTTTTACTTTAGTAAATTACTTTTACTTGATTAATGTAATAGTGATTCTGCGTGAATCGATAGTAATTTACTTTTCGAGTTTTCTATTTAAAGAAACTCGAGTGTTAGAGTTTCTTTGGCTTAGTCGATATAGCCTCGGAGCTTCTCTCTACAGAAAGCTCTTGGGGGTCCTCTCCTTCTCTCAGAGTTGGCAGAAGGCGAAGCTTTCGACCCGATCTTCTTAGTTAAAGATGAAGAAGAAGTCTTCAATACTTCCTTCTTCCCTTAAACATTTAGTCTAGGAATTAATGTAATCCCTTCCTCAAATGTTTATAAATAAAAGAAAGAAATTACTTTCTGCGATTCTGGGTCATCTTCTTAATCTTTTCTTTCTTTTGTTAAAGTTTTTCTTTTAAAAACTTAAAATAAAAGGCGTTGATCTTCTACAGGTAGCCATTGATCAGTTATTTAAAAATTAAAAACAAAAAAAGGCAGGAAATAAGCGGTACTATTGCTATCATCATCGATCGATTAACTCGATAATGAAAGTAGTAGTCGGTCGATGATCGATCGACTACCTCATCGATACAAGATATTCATGAAGCAGTTAAATAAGTTAACTTAGTCCATAATCTGATTATGACCAGGAAATTGGTATTCTAGAGACGACTCCTCGGATCTACAATTTGAAGAGAAATCTAGATAAACAATTTTTACATTTAAATCTAATAAAATTTATGAATGGAATATTGGCCAGTTTAGTGAACAAAAATCCTCAATAAAGTTAAATCGTATATCCCATAGTATGACGACTATCTAACAAAATTCAACACTCTTACTCGACGGATGTTGTTGAATTATTGGCTGAGTGGATTCTGGTATTCCAGGTCTTGGTGGGAAAAACATCTCCTTTGAAGATTCTAGATTATCTATTATCCATGCGGATTTGATTAGATCTTTGAAAATGACGATTTTGATGAAACTATAGAATAAGGGCGCTGATGGAGTAAATACTTTGATTTATACTATTATAAAACACTACATTAGGAACCCCGATAACATCAACTTTGAAAGAATCCCACGATATTCAAAGTAATCTCACTTGCCCTTACTCTACAAGTGACTTTAGATGTACAAAAGATGTTTTTACTACTAGAGTTATGATGAGAAATAGCGATAATAAACCTTTACGGAAAGAAAAATTTGTTAATGGTTTACCATCTTATTTACTCTGAGTTAAGTTAGGCCAGAACTTAGTAAAAATTTGAGGATATATTGATTATGATAATCTCAACATGGTGACATAATGAGTTATATTCAAAGATAGGTTTAAAATGTGCATTGATTTTAAGTTAGCCAAACAAGCTAATAAAGACAGAAAAAAAGCCAAATATGAGCTGCGGTGCATTACTCGCGAGCAATATAGTTTACCTCTGTGGCTCCTTACGAGAAAGCGAGGCATAAACATATTGACTCTCACAAAAAAGTTATAAACGTCTGAAGAAAATGCGAGTCATCATAAAGATAAAAATCGAGATAATTATTATAATAAGCCTAAACCCGTTAATAAAAAACATAATAAAAGAACTAAAAAAATTTGATAAAAAAGTAAAATTGTATTACCACAATGGCCAAGCGAAAAGATGCGTTATAAAAAGTGAATGCAAGATAAAGCGAGAAATTGTCTGAGTTAAATATTAATGAAGAAGAATCTTTGAATATATATTAGAATTAATGAGAATAGAGAATGAAGATAGTGATAATAAAGACTCTAATATTTCATATTCCTCACGAGGCTAACGGTGAAAATAATTGACGATGCATGCAAAGAGCGAAGTGCACCATACATCTTAATAATTGCGATGAAAATTGTTGCACTAAAAAGATTAATGTAATTAACAAGGATGATGAAGAGAGTTCTTTGTTAATTGACTTAATTAAGTAAAATCAGCTGATCTAAGTTAAAAAGCCAATACGAAAGCAGTTAAAGGATTTTATTAACTTCAAGATAATAAGAAAATGATAAGTTTATTAAAGCTAAAGAAAACCAATTTTAGTCTTAATAAAACTTTGGAAAGATTTAAATCTCCAGTTCAAAGAAATCACTCTTCGGAAATTAAATCAAAAGTTAATAAATTAAAGAAAGAAATTGCTAATTTAAAATTAGAAGTCTCCATTCTAAGAAAAGACTTAGATAAAAGCACGATCTTGAGGATCGATGATTCCTCGTCCGATTGATGAAAATCACGATGAACGAGAATCATCCTGGTGCTAAAGATATTCAGAGACTTATTTATTCAAGGTCTTTCCTTAAAAGAATTAAAGACATCACCATTCAGAGAAATGGTATGTGTTTCTGATAACCTAGTTGTGGATAAAAACTTTTCAATAAAACTACGCCTTGGTAGAATCACGAGGTCGCGATTTAAATTGTATCCGAGGAAGGTCTAATCCAAACTAAATATTATAAAAAAACGGTGAAAAATTAAATTACGCTGTAATGGTAGTCGAATGGAAATAAAATATAAATTACAAAAATGCATATTTATCGAGATACTTATGTGCTTCGAAACATCTTTTTGTTACGATTAGCAATCTTCTGAACAGAGAATTATTTTGGGTTTTTACCATTTATATACTTATTATACCCATTCTACTACTAGTAATGAAGAATTAACACATAAACATTTGGAAAGAAAATAACATTTAAGTTTCTTATTAAACGAAAAAGAAGAGATTTAAAATACATTCGAAGAATCCATATCTAAATCATTGAATTTAATAAGCTTTGTAAATCTACATTTTAATTTCTTAAAGGAAGAAATCAAATATAAAATTGAAGAAACGACTTCAAGTAAAGAGAGAGTTAGATTTAAAAATTGAAGAATTAAAACTTTCATGAAGAATAACCTTTGTTACGATTCCCCCGATGCCTTTTAAGCAAAGGAAAAAACATGGATTAGGCTCCACTTATGCTAAGGAATTCAAGAACATTGAAAATTCCCACTAGAAATTGAAACTATTCGGATGAAGTCGTGAACAAATGGAGTTATGTAAAAATGAAATCAATAATCTCCTCAAAAAAGGGATTAAATTAAACCGATGTAAATCCCATTGAGTGCTTGCTACTGCCCCTTTTAATATTAATAATGAAGCGAGGAAAGAGAAAAGAAATGCAGATTTAGTTATTAATTACAGACAATTGAACAAAGATTAACTTTAGAATGGATTGGTATACCACTTCCCAACATGAGCAACCTTATAAATGGGTTAAAGTAATGCCACCATTTTCGATAAATGATCAGACCTTCAAATAGGTTTCTGACAGGGTTATGATTCATCTGATGAATGGTACAAACGTTAAGAATAAGTTTTGGG